>PVIA01006394.1:0-98310 GCA_004024845.1 Tonatia bakeri | reverse complement strand
AGCGTCAAAGACACTGAAATAGAGGACAGGCAGAAAGTGACCAGAGGAGAGAGAAGAGGGAGTTTCAGGGGAAAAGGGGGAAGGGTTTACAGGAACAAAGTTAAAAGACACATGGACAAAAACTAGGGGGAGGGTGGTAATGGGAGGTAAGTTGGGAGGGAGGGGTAGGTGGGCTGGATTGGGAGTAAAGGGGAGAAAACTGTACTTGAACAATGATTAAAATAAAATTTTTTTAAAAAGGAAAGAATTGGGGAAAACAATTTGGCAAGTAAAAAAAAAAAGTATCACCAAAGATATTGCAAAAAATATTTGAAGCTTGCTTTTATCAAAGTTCATTAGAGCACCTTAAATAATAAGATATATGATTAGATGTGTCTTTGAGAATGTTTTTTTCTGATGACAATTGGGATAATGCAATAGAGAATAGCAAAATATTACACAGGAAGACCAAGTATACAATTGAGAGACTATTTTAATGTCCATGTTGTAGATAATAAGGATCTAAGCCAAAAGGAGGTAGTGGGAATGGAAGAAAGGACTCAGATTTAAAAAAATCATTTAGGAGATAAAATCTAATGACTTGGTGGCCAACTAGATATCTAGAAATGAAGAAGAGGCACTTTAATACCAAATGTATTTACCATTAGTTATCACAGTTGACCTTGCATACGTATTCTTCCTTAAGATCCTTACTGGTGATTTTACTCCAACAGCTCTTGGCTGGAAAAAAAAACAATGAAAAGATGTGGTAAACCTGGTGGAGCAAATTTTAAAAACCATTCATTTTAAGTTCATTTTGAATTTTATTGGATCTTTTCTTTCTCCATTTCAATGTGCAGAAAACTAAATGTGGTCCACTAAAATTTTATAGATGGAGCTAATGGTGAAGCCAAAGAATCATGGTCTTATTCTCTTCATCAGTGCTTCTCATATTTCATGTGCATTTCATGGAGATCTTACTAACCAGCATATTCTGGTTAAATGGGGCTGGAGTCAGGTTTGGGATTCCGTCTGTTTAACAAAGCTCTCAGCTGATGCAAAGGCACTTGACCACAATTTAAGTAACAAGTCTGGATCTAGATTGTTTCACAAAAAGGAAAATACAACTTGTTAGTGCAACAAAATAGCCACAGTCAGATTGCAGCAATGTGGGGAGCTTCTGCTTCAGATCTTTCAGAGCTCATCTGGGTGGAGACTCCCAGGAATGGGTCTGTCTCAAAGATAGCACTGGTCAAGTCATATTCAGCCATGTATAGTCTATATCACTAGGTTGCCTAGTGTTCCACGAAGAGCCACAAAATGTTTTCCCATAATATTGCTGCTTGCATATCTCAGGGAGTAATCAAGTCATGACTGAACCTGAAAATAATTATAATCCATTGGCCCCCAAACAATACCACTTACCCAAAATGGGATAGAGTAGGTTTTGTTAAACTTGCTGTGGAGTTCAAGAATATTTTGGGTTAAGAGTTATAAAAACTCTTGGTAGTAATTGTAATATATCTATTCCTGTCACCAGAGACAAACAAGATGGGAAAGTAAACTGGTTCCCTCTTACCTTATGAGCCAACATTCATCTATGTTGGCCTCTACTTACTGACCATGTAATGCTTAAATTATGGCTTGTTTATATATGTCAGCTTTTTAATTATGAAAGCTAAGTGCTAGGAATCAGGACCAGATGCCAAGGTTGGTGTTGCCTGATGGGAGACTGGCAATGGAAATTAGCCTTGGGTGTCTCTGATTTGATCTGGCCTGCTCTGGATGCTTAAGATAGAGATGATATTTTGCCATAGGGAGGCTGCAGTAGGCTCTGAATTTAAGAGGAGTCTGGTATGAGAAAAAAGTGCTGTTTTGGGGATCAAGAAACTTGTTCTAGCTCAGCAATAGCCAGCTGTTTTGTATGATTTGGAATGAGGTATTTTGTCTTCCTTGGTTTGGGGTTTTCTCTCTGAGAACTGAAGAGGTAGGCTAGGTCAGTAGTTTTCAAACTGTTTTCTGCAGAGTTCTATAGTGTTCACAGATGTGTCAAAAGGATTAGTCAAGACCTACCTAAATTCTTTCCCACTCAGGGTCATGTGAGTTGGCAGGTCCCCAATATGTCCATGGCCCTGATGCTCAGTGTCATGGTAACTTTTTTCATTCCATGGAATTATTTCCATTTGTGAGGTCATTGATTTAGATTTTTGACTTTCTACAGAGTCCTTTCTATACTCAGCACTGATAAAATTCTACAGAATATATAACCTCCAAAAATTAACTCTTATGTTTCTTTCAGGAAGCCTATGATCATGAATTACACAAGTGAAAAATACTTATAAGAAAGCATATTAATTATTCAAATATGACAGCAACTATTGTTTCTCCAGCATATGCCAAATCTTAAGGAATTTGATTTTGGAAAAATCAGCTGCAGAATTACTTTTAGTGAACCAAACCAGAACTAACCTACTTTTTAAAAATATATGCATTTGCCCTGGCTGGTGTGGCTCAGTGGATAGAGTGCGGGCTGTGAATCAGGCATCGCAGGTTCGATTCCCGGTCAAGGCACATGCCTGGGTTGCAGGCCATGTCCCCCAGCAACCGCACACTGATGTTTCTCTCTCTCTCTCCCCCTCCCTTCCCTCTCTAAAAATAAATAAATAAAATCTTTAAAAAAATATATATATATATGCATTTACTTGGCTTCCTGGGCCATGATCTGGAGTTACATAGCTTGTGCAACCACAAGACTTGTCTTTATCTCAAAATACCAGTATTTCTTAGCAACTCATTTAAAAGAGGTTTACCTGTTTTCATTGTCTCCATTGTTTGTATAGATGTGTTAAAATTCTTTCTGTGGACCACACTAAAGTGCTTGTTACTATAATATTATTTCTCCAACCCTGATATCCTCAGGGTCAGTTTCCTACTGGTGTCCAAGTTCTGGAGTTCCTGATGCAAAGTTCAAACACAGTGGCTATTCACAGACAACTTCATGTAAAATAAAACATTCCACAAAGGGTTTCCATTCAAGACACCAATAATGTGCCTTGAAAACAGCAGACATATATGTAGAACTAATGAATGACCTTCATTTGTTTATTCACTCCATGTCATGAACCCCAAAGCTTTGTGTGGATTATTATTTTCCTCTTTGGAAAACTGAAATAAAGCTATGTTTCTTCTAATAATGATACTTTTATATTGATTTATTCAGACAGCTGCAGCTTCATACTTACCTGTCTTTGGCAATCTGTTTTCTCTTAGCAAAGACTATCTATACTGTCATTATTCCTCAATAGTATTCTCCTCTTTGGCTCTTCTCCTTAAACATGGAAGAATCACTCAACACAGAGGCTACTGACAAAAAGGAACATTTATTTTATATAAATATGGGTAAGTTATGACTAGTGAATAGAAGACTGATTCTTAAAAATACAGAAAATCTAGCAATTTTCATCACACTGAGTATGGTTTCTTATTGGATTATGTCACAATATAGAAGTAAACAAATTTTAGAATTATTTTAAGTTCTTCTCAGATAACAAGTAAATACCCAAGTGAAATTTGACATTAAAAGTTTGATTCCTTTACTTCAGCTTCCCATGGGCTTGTGAGCATTTCCAGAAAACAGCATTATGTTCATAGTATCCAGGGAATAGGGAGCTGGCATACTAAAGAATGGTATATGAGAAAGGTGGTTAGTAAACTACAAACTGTGGGATTATAAACTCTAGAAAATATGATCTGGGACACAAAGGGTGAAAGGGTCCAATTTATTTAGCTAAGAACAATACAGGTAAGACAGCATGAGACAGCAGTGAAGATGTACTGGGAGAAAGGAGCAGAAGACTGGGTTTAGCATCTCCTTGCTTGACATTGAGCCTCTTTGGAACTAAGCATGCCTATCTGTAGACTAAGGATAGGATTATGCATCTGTCACTTTTCAATGACTTTTGGAGGTTTGTCAAAATAATAATGAAGCATTATACAGGATGAAGCAAAAGTAGGTTTACAGTTGTTTGCATGGAAAATAATACAATAATTAATACATAATAACACAAGAATAAACTCTAAACTGTAAACCTACTTTTGCCCCACCTTGTAGTGGTAAAAGTCTTACAGATATACGATGACTCATCTTGATATGGCTATGTCAAAAACAGGCATTGAAGCCATATAGATTCAAACTTTACACTTATATTATATTCTGAGAAAGGCATTGAACTTTTCTGAGCCACAAAATTATGGCTTCACCTGTAAAATGGAGATAAGTTGTTGGGATAAAAATGTAATTTAAATATATGAAAGACCATATCTTACACTGTAGATATTCAGTTCATGGTTTTCATTATCGTCATCACAAATAATAGATAAGAAGTCCATTTCCTAAGTATTTGTTTATTTATTCAGAAGACATTTTGAGTGCTCACTATGTACACTAGAAATTAGAACTAATGCCAGCTTAGGATGTTAGTGGAGACAAATGAAATACTTTTATTGCATATCAAAGGGATCTTCTGTTCTTAAATAAAATGTTAAAGTTCATAACTGACCAACAAGTTGTACATAAATTGTTTTTGCTTGCTGGTTTTATTTATTTATTTACTTTGCTCCTAGACTTACATAATAAATCACTCCTTAAGAGCAAAACTTGTATCATGGTTAAATCTACCTTTCAGTATCTAGGAATAGTGTATAGATTTTAGATTTTATTCTAGAGGTGATGGAAGCCATTTGAAAACATTGAGCACAGGAGTTTCATGAACAGACTGAAGAGACGTATTCTGACTATATATGGAAAAGAGATGGTTAAGGGGCAAAGGGTCTACCTTTGCCCCTCAACCAGGGCGGAGAGATCTTTGAATGGTAATTACAATAATAAAGAGGAAATATGATAGGGATTTGGTTTTGAATGGCTAGGATGGGAAGTGGTGATAAATGATAAGATTCTGGACCTGATTTGAAGGTGAAATTACAGAATTTGCTGGTGGATTGTAGTGTGGTGTGAGAAAAAGAGAAGGGTCAAGCCTGCATCCAAGGATTTGGGATTGAGCAGTGGGAAGCATGATGCTGTCACGTACTGAGAGATAGAACATTGGGATAAAGCAGAAAATTTTTTGAGGGGAAGATCAATGTTAAAATTTTATAGAACTAAAATTTGAGATGTATATTAGATCCTCAAGTGAAAATGCAGAATTGACAATTGGATACTCGACTCTAGATTTTAGGTGAAATGTTGAAGCAAGAGATAGAAATTTGACAATCACTGGAATGTAGATGGTGTTCAATGTCATAGGACTGAAAGGGATGAGCAGAGAGTGAATGTAGAGAGAAAAGAAGGTACATTCCCCAGACTAAGTGCTTCTATGTTTAGAGGTCAAAAAGGATGAGAAGGAATCAGCAAAGGAAAACAAAGGGCAGGCTGATCGGAAAGAGGACAACTGAAAGAGAGACTGGTGTCTCAGAGACAAGAAAGTAAAAAATAAGTATGTTTTAAGGAGAGGAAAAACAAGTGGTCCACTGTGTCAAACTTTACTAATAAGCAAAATAAGATGAGACCTAAAAAATTTATTTTTAGATTTGACAAAGTAAAGGTTCATTGATAACCCTGAAAAAAAAAGCTATGATGCTGGAAAGATTAGAAAGATAACCTGATTAGAATGTGTTCAATGGAAAAGAGGAAGAGAATTTGAGACAATGAAAATAGACAGCTCTTATAAGGGTTTGCTGAAAAGAGGAGGAAAGTAAGTGAGGAGGGGATGACTAAAAGAAAATGACGGGTCTAATACTAATAAATATGGCTTAAGTATTGATAAATCATATTGGATGCTGGAAGTAGGTCTGGAGCAGAGTCTTGGAGTGCCCTGCTGATCTAGATTTTAACTCTTGATTGCTGGATTCAGAAGGTCTCAGGGGAGAGGCTGGATTAAAAAAAAGTGGAAGGGGGTTACTTGGGAAACTCAGGGTAGTGTGTTTTTACCTACAGGTTCACTAAACATTTGAATATTTTAAAAATCGGCACAGTAGCACCAGTGTGTTTCAGCTGAACATTAGCCTTGGATCCACAAAGAGGTTCTTTTTCTTTATTATCTTTTTTGTATATTATCTTTATTTTTTAAGATGAGATATTGTAGCATGTTTTCATGACAATGAAAATGACCAGAAGACAGGAATATTTAAAATTTTGATGCAATTAAAGAACAAGGTGAAAATTATAGGAGATCCTTCAGTTGGTGAGTGGTGATGAGGGCAGCACAGAAGTGAAGGTGTTGGTTTTGAAAGACACACAATCTGTTCCTTGTAAGCTGAAGGAGCACAGAGGATAGACATTGGTTAGCTGTTAGGTGGTGGTAGAGGGCATATGAGATTTCTTTCCTGGCTGCTTCTATTTTCTCTGTGAAAAGAAAAAATTGATTAGAACCTCAATTTTTTTTCTTCCTCGGGATCATTGTACAACCACATTTTATCTGAGATTTATGTAGAATTCTGAAAAGTCCTGGTCACTAGACTTTTGATTAATAATATGTGTCTTCCTCCAGGATACATCCAACTGTGGAACTTTGGTCTCATCTCATTTCATAGATGATGGTCAGAGTTCATTTTCCTTAAGAACCAGTTTGTTTACAATGTGATGAACCCTGACCTTCTAGTGCCCCGCTTTGCTATAGAGTGACCCACAAAGAAAACAGTTTTTGCCTGACACAGTCATGTATCATCATAGATACAGGGCCATCATAGAACCTGTCTCAGAATAAGTGTTGAATAAATATCTGTTGAATTACTACATGAAGAAAGGAAAAAAGGAAGGCAGGAAGGAAGAAAGGAAAGAAGCAAAGAAAAAAGAAAGGAAAGAAGGAAGGAAAGAAGCAAAGAAAAAAGGAATGAAAGACAATTTGCATCTAGAAAGAACACTACTACTTTACCCTTTCGGCTCAGAAGATTTACATTTTGTTTATAACTAATTCTCTTGTTGCATATTTGACATTCCAAGATTTTTGCCTAAGCTCACAAATACATCCAAAGTGGCTGAAAATGACAGTGTTTAAATGCTTGCCTCTCTCTCTATCTCTGAAGTTAATATGATGCTATCTGAGCGCAAAGGCACAGGCAGGGAGAAATTTAATGCAAATTTATCCAGGAGTCTAGTGTTACTTCACAAAATATTGATTAGGTGTCTGATTTGCTCTCTGCTGACAATGGGCTAAAGGAATAAACCAATAAGGTGGGCCCAACTTCAGCTTGTCATGGTCATTCGATAAAGCCAGGCAACCAATAAAAAGCAGCTATCTTTTGATTGGGTGAGAGACTAGTGGAGGGGGTGGGGGAACTGTCCTAGCAACAGCAGCAGAAAATATTGCACACACCCTTGCACATATGCACAAATGCAGACATCACTCCTCACCACCCTGCTACAGTGAACCACTGCTAATTGTGTCTCTTCAGGCTTTTGTTCAGCCGCAGTCCCAGTTCCGAAGGGCTAGTTTCTGTTTACAGATCACACTGCCTACCTGGTCAGTCAGTCCATAATCCGTTTTTAATGGAATGGAGGGGCAACATTCCACTCCCTTCCCTCTTCAACATTAAGAGCAAACTTTGATCTGCAAGTAAAAGGCATAGGCTTTGTTTTTGACATGCACTGTTCTGAATCCTTTTAGGCAACTGGCCCTACCAGGGCTCTCCCTGGCCACATACACATATGGGGAGGGAGATGTGGAGTGGAGTACTGGCCCACTGCATGACTTCTGTGTCTTTTGCTTTCTTTAAGAATGCAAAGTGATGTCACCACACTGGCACAGGCTTAATGTTGCTGTTATTTTCCTGACAGGATTCCCCTTTCATTGCTCCATGGCCTTCACACTCAGGGCTCAGGAAAGCTTTCCTGTTTCAGCATGATATTTGGCCATGTTTTTCTTAGCAATTGGGTTCCCAGCATTTAACATTCTTATCTGAAAGGCTCACCTCCTCTGAGCATAAACACACACCTCCACTGTGTGTTTATGTCCTGAGCAGCTGCCTTATTTCCCCAGGGGCCAGGGCATGAGGGCTTCCTGCTAATCTATACTTTCCCAAAATTAGTAGCAGCCATAATTTACTTGCCTTATTTCTATGTTCCCCCACCCCATTTTTTGACTCTGAGTTTATTTTGAAGTAAGTGGTGATGGCAGGTAACTTGGGGAGGGGCGTGTTATTTCCAAACCTTCTTTCTTCCATGAGCTTTGCTACAATGCTTTGACTGCAGGTTTCAGCATAAATCTTTGATTCAAAAGCATCTGCCCATGAATTGATTACCCAGTCTGGCTGAGGGTTTGCACTTGTGTTCCTTGCTCACAGCATAATTCTGTCTGGGCAGGAAAGTCTATCCTTCACTTTAAGAGGGTAATGACTGTATTTTATACTAGAATAAAGGAAATTGAGTTGATGTCATAAGAATTTTCCAGTCAAGCTAGAGGATTGTATAGGGAATCATAGCCAGCTCTTGTCTCTCTTCTTGCCTACAAAACAAAGGGAAAAGCCATGAAATGGAAGTAAGAATTAAAACTTGAATCTTAAAGTTAACAGAAGCTGGGATGTATGTTGGGTGGAACGTCCATGCCCTGGTGTTTTGTGTTGGTGCCTCTCTCACAGAGGTGAGGTAGTGGACATGATGACCCACAGGGCAGCATAGTATGGGCTTTGGAGTCAGATTGATCCAGACTTAAATTATAGCTTTGCTGAAATCTCATAATGTGGTGTAGGCAACTTTCTTAATTTCTCTGGCCCTTTTTAAAAATCTGTAAAATTGAAGTCACAATATCAAACATATAGGCTTAAATAACAATACATATGTGAAATGCCTAGCTTAGGGTTTACCATATCCTAAACACTCAAAAATGTTAAATCTTTCTCCAAACTCTAGAATTTCAGAGCTTTGTTTTATCAAAAGACCTATGGATACAGTATTGTCAGTCAATTTAAAAAAAACAAATGAACATCTGTCCAGACCTTAGCATTTCAAGGTCTACATATGGTTTGTGCCCATGAAAGTTTACATTTTAGGAAAGAAAAAAAGCCAGACAAGATATATAACACGGAGTACTTAAGGCAAAGCAAATTAATGCTCATTTTACAGAGCCAGTTGTATATGAGTGGGATATCTACCTGGGTTAGAATAATTCACAAAAACATTACAGGGAAGTTGGCACTTGAGAGGGCTAGAATTTGGACAGCTTAAGAGATAGAGATAAAGAGAGGGAGTATTCTTTCTGATTGAGGTAGTAGCATTGGCTAACCCCCTTGGGAGAAGAAATGAGTGTTAATGTTGAAGTCTGAAGAAAGGAGAATGCTTGGTATAGAAGAGAAATTCTGAAAGTACATTGGTAAAGAGCTCAAGCCCAAGAATTAAGCCCTTGGTTTTCTGTTCAGAAACCATCACTTATGTCTTTGTGACTCAATTTTCTTGGCTATAAACTGGTCAAAATATTAGTGAGGATTAAATGATATGGGAAGCAGATAAAACATTTCAGATAGGTCTGACTACAAAAACCTTGCTTTATACAACACATACACTTTTCATAAGAGGACAGATAATCAAATATTATTCATGTGGGAAATGAATAGATAAAAGATGCAGCTATGAATGACAGCCTCACAGAATTAATCCTGTGTTGCTTAAAATTGCATGACAATGAACTTTGGCATCCTCCCTTTCAGGCAGTTGCTTATACCCTCTTCACCCTCTGTGGATTATGATTCAGCACAGAAGTATTTTTCTTTTAACTCACAGTTTTAGGCTTATAGTAGACCTAGATTTGGTTAGAACTACATCTACTGAGAGGGCCAGCCAATAACGAAAGTCCATAGGCACTGATGCGGTCTGGTTTGGGGACTGGATCTAGTAATACGTTCAGCTGTCATCATTTTCTAGTTAAAATTAGCCTAATGGTACTTGCATTCCACTACTCCGTTGTACACCCTCGAGCACCATCCTGTCCCCTGCACTAGGTCCTCCCACAAAACAGCACAAGTGTCTTCTATCTGACCCATGGTCTCAGGCATTGTTCTGGAATCGACACAATGCTTGATCTCTTTTCAACTCTACATCCTGTAAAGGCAGGTTGGAGAGAGTATATATACCCCAGAAATCTGCAAATACAGCATATCAGGGCTTTTTCCTCCCTGGGGAGTGACATATTAAATATTGACTGTCATACCATTGGAAAAGAGGTGGGGTAAATTTCCAGCTGGTGTTTCTTGAGAATATCATTGTGAAGTAGTTTTTCATACTCCAGATTCTGCTATTTTCTTTTTTCAATTTTTAAAAAATTTTATTGTCATTCAAGTACAGTTGTCTGCATTTCTCCCCCATTACTCCCCCCAGCCCAGCCATACCCACCTCCCTCCCCTGATTCCACCCCCTGTTGGTTTTGTACATATGTCCTTTATAGTTGGCCCTCAAAACCCCTCCCTCTTTCCCCCTATTATCCCCCCAACCTCCCCTCTGGTTACTGTCAGATTGTTCTTAACTTCAATGTCTCTGGTTATATTTTGCTTATTTGTCTTATTGATTAGGTTCTACTTATAGTTGAGATCATATGGTATTTGTCTTTCACCACCTGGCTTATTTCACTTAGCGTAATGCTCTCCAGTTCCAACCATGCTGTTGCAAAGGGTAGGAGCTCCTTCTTTCTTTCTGTTGCATAGTATTCCATCATGTAAATGTGCCATAGTTTTAGATTCTGTTCTTCATTTTCCATCACATTAAATTCACTTCTTTCATTGCTTTTATGGAATGAAAACTCGAGAAACAGTATGAGATAATTTTAAAACCCCACTCAGCTGGACCTAAATTCATACGCTCTACTCCTTAATTCCGTGACCTTGTTTAGTTAACTATCTTAAAACTTGGTTTTCTCATCTGTGGAATAGAGCTAATAGTATCATCAACTTAAGGTCACCATGGGCATTCTATGAAATCTTTTATGTAAAGCTCCTAGTGCAGTACTTGGCATGAAATAATCATTCAATAAATGTAAGCTATTTTATTAGTCAGTATTTATAATTCTGGCTGGGGGACACAAAAAATTGATCAAATGTAGACTAACCATGTTCTATCAGGCTTGTCATGAATGTAGAACTTTAATAAGAACATTATTTGACACTGTTATCTGAGCCATGTAGCAGATCTTATTATTCTGCTGTGTTTGCACTTAAAGAGACTGTACAAAACAAAATGCAGCACAGCTCACACTCTTCACGTGACATAATACACAAATAAGCATCTTATTGTAATATGCAAACAAAGCATTAACATATTTGCATCTTCATCAACACAAAACATTTATTTTGTGCCTATTTTTCATAGGTGCACCAGAACAAAATGATTTATTGATACAGTTTCTATTCTTTTGGACTTTAGGGTATAGAAGATGTAATACTAAAATCTGTCTTATACATACACAGACAAGAGAGAGGGGAGAGGGTATTCTGAAGGCACAATAAAAATGTTTGTACCAAGAGCTAATTCATGGAAAAATTAAATAATTTGCCAGCATCTTGAGATAGAAATTAATTTTAGGTGACTGCAAGTTATCCATTTTGGAATCTTATACACGGACCAATAGATTTCCATTACATTAATTGCTTGTGTTGACTAACTTTAATTTGTTTTACCTTTGAAGTATAATTTGTTTTAAAGTTAGCCAGCTCAGAGTGATAAACGAATTTAGCAGAGCCCAGTGGCCAAGGTCACCCACCATTTACCAGTGTATTTATTCAAACCCCCTGATATCACTGGTTCTGGTGGTGGCTCTAGGACAGGGGTGTCAAACTCATTTTCACCAGGAGCCACATCAGCCTTGGATTGTTTTCAAAAGGCCCAATTTAATTTTAGGACTGTATAAATGTAACTACTCCTTAACAATTATGTGAGAGCTTGGCGCTGCCATCAGGTAAAAACAAGGTGGAGGGCTGGATTCAGCCCGAGAACCTTGTGTTTGCCACCTATGCTGTAGAATCAGTAGTTCTCCAGGAGGCCCCTTGATGCAGTGAACCTACACCCTCCAGGTGAGTGTCCTCAGTCAAACTGCATTAGAACCTCCTGCAGTGATTATAGAAATGAAGATTCCTAGACCAAAACCAGTCCTGTGAATCATGCAGATGGGGCCTAGGACATTTGCTGCTGTCCACCCCAAACCAGCACTCTAGATCCTGCCTTCTTAGCATCCTTCAGACCCTAAGTGCCTCCTTATTCTGCTGCCTCTGTTCATAGGTCTATCTCAGCTACTACCATAGTCTTTTAACTGGCCTCTTAGTTACCCTCTTTAGTCTAGCAAAAGTGAACTAAATAAAATTTAAATTTTACAGTGTCAGATTCTACATAAAATTCCTGTTTTCTATTGGGTAATGCAGTCTCTTCACTAAGCCATCTAAGGCTGTGACCTCTCCTGCCTCACGTGCTTCATGCCCTTGCACACGCCAGCCACATGAAAGGCCGTTGCTCTTCTCTGAGGATGCTGGGCTGGGCACAGCTCCAGGCCTTCATTCCTGCTCCAGCATCTAGCAAGAATGAGCTCCACCCTGGCAAATACCTCATCTTTAACATAACAGCTCAAAAACTGACTTCTTCTGTAATGATGTTCCTATCTATTCCTGTGTGCCTGTGCTTTCCTCTAGTCTGCATTTACTCTGACAATAGCCCTTGCAAGGCTGCACTGCAGTGTTCTTTGATGTGTCTGCCACTCCCTTAAAGGTGCAGACTGTGTCTAACTACTATTAGTATTTCAAAGAGCATATTAATGTTTTTCAGAAGAAATGAATGAACCCATACGTTTTACAATGAGGAGCTTAAATTTATTCCCAACTAAATTTGCAACTCAAGAGTTGTTTGTACCATCTTTCTTTTGATGACATATATTTTATCAAGAGTTTCTAAGATAGCAAGCAAGTGGCTCAGTCCGGTTTGACTAAACTAAAAATGAAGCCCACAAACCATTGTTTGTCTCTTCAAGATATGAAGGTAAGAGGAAAGATATAAATTAAACCAGTGTCTTTGTTATATAAATCTGAGGGTAAATGTGGGTAAATGCGCAATCTATATGACTAATATAACTGATTTTTCTGGAGTGCTATTTTATTTAACTGGCTGATTTAATTTTCTAGCAAATGAAATTTGAGAATACTATCCTTGAGTATACTTACTCATCACAAATCCTTTCTGTTATCTAAATTTCATTAATTTCAATTACTTTGCAAAATTACTTCTCACTTACTGTCTACAATGTGATTTTGGTATTTCACAGATTTCATTCAAGGTTACAGTTCAAAGATCAAGCATGAAAAGTTAAAGACTTTCAATCCTGCCATTTAAGGAAATTTTAAGAATCAGTGGTTGCCTTCCTGTGTTGCTGGTGGAAACATATAAACTGAAACAGCCACTTTGGAAAAACAGTTTAGTAGTTTCTTAAAATGTTAAATGAAAACTTATTATAAGAATTATCAATTCAACTCTACAAATTTACCCGAGAAATGAAAATTTGTATACATGAATGTTCACAGCAACATTATTCAGAATAGTTGAAAATAGAAACAATTGAAATGCCCATGAATTGATGAATGGATAAACAAAATTCGGTGTATCCATACAATGAAATGCTATTTAGTAGTAAAAAATACTGGCTCTGGCTGGCGTAGCTCAGTGGATTGAGCTCGGGGTGTGAACCAAAGCATCGCAGGTTTGATTCCCAGTCAGGGCACATGCCTGGGTTGCAGGCCATGACCCCTAGCAACCGCACACTGATGTTTCCCTCTCTCTCTCTTTCTCCTTCCCTTCCCTCTCTAAAAAGAAATAAATAAAATCTTTTAAAAAATCTTTAAAAAGTTCTTAAAAAAAGAAATTTAAAAAAATACTGATACATGCTACAACCTAGATAAACCTCAAAAACTTGCTAAGTGAAAAAAGACAGACATGAAAGTACTCATATTATGTTATCCTATTTATATGAAATGTCTAGAAAGGGAAAATTCATAGATATAGAAAGCCGAGCAGTGGTTACCTGGGATTGGGTAGGTTGTCTGAGAATGGGGAGCAGGAACAGAGACTGACAGCAACACACTTGAGGAAAATTTGTGGAGTGATTGGAATGTTTTAAAACAAGATTGTAGTTATAGTTGCTCAACTCTGCACATTTAAAAGCAATTAGTAAATTGTACAGTTACAATGGGTGAATGTCATTATGTGTAAATTATATACCAATAGACCTTTGTTACCTGCATATTTTTACCTTAGTGATGTTACAGTTTCCAAAACCTTTCCCAGCTAATGTTTTTAAAGTCTTTAATTACAGAATCTAGATTTGAAGCTGGTTTCTTTCCTCACTCATGAGCTCCTGAGACCCTTCACATTGATACCAGTGGGGGCAGACTCAGACAGTAAAAATGCTTTTCTCTTTCAGACTAATTCAGCTCTGATGACATCAGCTGTATTTGCAATGCACTTGATTAAGACCATGATACTAATTAAAATCTTGAATGATTAGAAATGCAAATTACCAGGCTAGTCTAGTAACAGGCATTGCTGCCTGGCTTTAGACCAGCAGAAGAAATAACCAGACTCATCTTAGGTAGTGAATGCTGTAGTGTCTGAGTCCAATGGGAAAATAATATTGACTATGAATGATGAAGACATACCTATTTCATATGGGGCAATATTTCATTTTTACAGGCAGCACATTTCTAGATGGCTCATACCCATGTGAATACATCGAAAAGGGCTGTGGAAGGATGAGAGAACTCCAAGCTTTGAAGTTAGACAGTACTGAGTTCAAATTCTGCCTTGTAACTTAACAGTGGTAGGTTATTCAGCTAATTATTTAATTTACCTGAGCCTACACATCTTTATCAGTAAAGGGGATTCAATTATCTATCTAAAAGGATTTGAGAGCTAATTAAATGAGATCACTTATGTCACTGGGCCTATCATACAAAAGGCATTTAACAAATGGAATCGACTTGTGGGTTAGCTTTGATAAGGTAAGGAGCCTGGACTCTTCATTTATTCAACAAATATTAACTGAGTGACTACAATTCATTTATTCCTTCAAGTCAGCAAATATTTATTGAACCCCTACTATATTGCTGGCAATATTCTTAGTGTTCAGAATACATTCATGAACTAAAAAAGACAAAAATCCATACCATAGCAAAATCTACTTAGACAATATATATAAACATAGTAAATAACTAATTTTTATGATACACACAAAAAGATATGCCTTACAAAAAACAGGATAGGGAGGATCTCAAATGGTGGAGGTGGGGGCAAGGTTGAATTGTAATTTTGGATGGTGAGGGAAGGAATCTTTAAGTAACTAAAAATGTGCAAAGTCTTAGAGGAGGTGTCAGGGAGGTACATGTCTGCCTGCAGATTTCTGGGGGAGAGACTTGTAGGCCAAGTAAATAATCAGTGCACAGGTTCCCAAATAGAGTGTACAAGACATTTTCAAGAAATATCAGGGAGGCCAATTACCTTGTTAGTCACTAGATATACACTGGTAAACTAAACAGTCAGAACTTGGTTCACATTCTGCTTCTGTCCCTTGCCAGTTCTGTGATCTTTTGCTAATTATTTGATTTCTCTGAGCTTAAGTGTATTCACCTATTAAATGAGGTTTGAATATCTATTTTAAAGGATTATCTGTCCCAAAGGATTAAAATGGTCACTTGTTACAGTCATCCTTGAAGCTAGAATTTGTAGGTATTACTTCAGCACAACAGGAACTACTGTTTTATTTTTGCCTGGTACTGATCCGTTTTGTTGCATTTGGCATCCTCTTACACTGAGCCTGTGCAGATGATCTTACACTGAGCCTGTTCGGATGCTCCAGTGCTATTGGCAGGAGCAGCAAGGAGATGGGGCTGGATGAAGTAGAGGACCACTCTGAGACATATGAAGGGATGAAGGAGATAAGCATTAATTTATTCATTCAATCAATAGATACTGGCTTCTACTATGTTTCCGGTACTTATTGCATGAAGAATAACAATGTAGAATCTGGTAAAGAATTTTAAATACTGGAATGATAGTAAATTTTATCCATATATAAATGTGTGTTTGTGTGTACATGGATACTTGTAGTTTTTTTCTCAGAATCTGTGCACCAAAGGTGATTCAGATATTTATAGATTTTTTATCAGAGGCTTCTGGTGACTTGAGGGTAGGAGGTTAAAGAAGGGAACATGGTGGCTCCTTCAACATTAACCTTCTCAAACTTCTCTCTCATTGTCTACTGACTGGTTATGGTACTTTGGAAAGTACACCTCATTCAGACCTTGGTCCAACAAATGCCCCTTCAGGTTTTAGCTGTGTGACTTAGGCTTGACATTTAATTCTCTGAGCTTTATTTTTCTCCTTTATACATTAGAAATAAGACCTCCACATAATCTACTGCCCAAATGTCAATGGTCAAATGAGGAAGTACACTTGAAATCTTTTCACAAACTATAAAACTAAACACAAGTTGAGGTGAGGTGTAGATCATTATTGAAGAAAGAGGCTGATGGGAGCTGGGGAAGGGTCAGGTATCTGTTGTAGGAAAACATGGTTTTGTCATTGTTCCACAGAGTAGACAAGTGGTGCTAATTCATACACATTAATTTTGTTTTGCTGGGGATTCAGATGGAACTCCCTAATGGGTGTGCCATACATTACAGAATCAAGAAAACAACATGGTTCAGTACTGTGACCTTTCTAGGATGGATAAAGGAGACAGGTCTTGAGAGGCACAGGGTTGACAATTTCAAAGTCGTCTGCTCAAGGAAATCTTGCTGAGACCTAGGATGTGGAATGAGTAGAGAAACATTTTTTTTTCTAAAAATTGTCAGGTTCACTTCCAGGCCAACTTTTTAGTCCTCTGTGTTTTCCATTCTAGGCCTGAAGGACAGAGTCAGCCAGTGTTACCTGGCAGTGCTGTGTCCTTTTTTCCAAGCTCTGAAACCAGCTGAGAAGGAAAAAAGTGGCATACTTTTCAGCAGGAGAAAAACATTTTCAATAGTCAAACTTAAGGAAAGGTCTTAAAGAAAAGAGAATTGTTCAGGAGAAAGATGCTTTGTAAAATCATGTGTCTCATTGTAGCGTAATTGGGGGTGGCAGGAAAGAATCATTGAACCTCGTCATGGCTGTGACTCAGCTAAATCATGGATTCCCTTGCATGCCTGCTCCTGTGTTGGTCTCACTTTCCACATCGTAAGCTGCTCCTAGGAAGGACCAAGATTTTTGCATTTTTTCCATCTCTGGTGCTCGCTTGGTGCTAGGTATCTCATGGTTGCTTTGTATGTGACATTGAATGGAATGATTGTCCTGACCCTTTGTGCCTACCACAGCAGGTCAGGGTGGAATATAGTCCTTGAGTCTTTTGTAAGTAATTTATTTCAGTGTTTCATGATCCTTAATAGGTGGGGAAGACTTTCATTTTGTTGAAAAATAAAATTATTTCTCTTCTTCAATGCCTGCTCATTTTGACTGTGCTTATAGCACCAGCGATGGACTGAACATGAGCCAGAGGGCAAGAACACTGCTCTCTTTTCACAAGGCAGTGCTTCCTGGGATGCAGTGGCTGGTTTGGGGGTGCCAGGGTAGTTTTCAGGCATTTTCTGAAATACAGATGGTTATAATCTTCTTACAATGGTCATACATAGGATTTGATAATTTTTTAGAAATTTTCACTTCTATTCGAACATTCATTGTGTGGCTTTATAAACTGCCTGAATTCTGCTCTGACTGGTGTGGCTCAGTGGGCTGGATGTTGTTCCACCCACTAAACAGTTGCGGGTGTGATTCCTGGTCAGGGCACATTCCTGGGTTGCTGGCCATGTCCCCGGTTAGGGGTGTGCAAGAGACAACCACTCGATATTTGCCTTATACATCCATGTTTCCCTCCCTTTTTTTGTCCTTCCCTTCCCATCTCTCTAAAAAATAAATAAAATCTTCAAAAAAATACACTACCCAACTTCTGTAATGACGATCTGAGCATCTGAAAGTTATCGGAGACCCCACCACCAGTGTGTCCTGGATGGAGCAGCTGCAGAGAACTCATGTTCCTCCATCCTTCCTACTACAGCATCCTCGTATCAGTTCAGTCATTGCTTAGTTATGATGTTTTATCATCATGCTGGTCTTTGCTTTGCCTGTAGTATAAACATTACATTTTTTCTGATTTCATGTGCTCTTATATTCTTACATAACATATGAGGCAGGTGTGACTTTAATTTTTTTACATCTTAGAATGAAAAATGATTTATGACTGGGAGATTTTAATTAATAAAATTGAATTACTTTTATTACTAAATCTCAAATAGAATCTCCCAAATATTTTTTTAACATATCCCAGTTATGTGATGATCTTCTGTGTGTACTGATGTGAAAAAGGTAGGACAATGCTGTTGTAAGTTATGCTTGTTGCAAGTTTTCACCCTGCGAGGTTGATTGTAAGTAGAAAGAATGACAATGTTAGTAGAAGGGATTTGTTAGAGTGTTATAGAACATACCCAAGGTGGGGCAATGAACAATATACTATTGCTGAAAGACGTCTCTCAATGCCAGAGATTGGTGTCAAGGAAAGGAATTATTTATTTAAAGAATTATACAAATTTAAGAGTAATAACTAAATGTCTTCATGGAGATCCTAAAGTCCTTTAGAATACCCACAAATGCATAGTCCTTCCTTCTCCCTCTGCCCAGGCTGCCCAGTTCGGGATACCATACCTGAGAAAAAGAAATAGAAGTCTATGTTTCTTCTCTGCCCAGGTCTCATGGTCCCCAAAAGACACCACATGGCTGCCATGCCTGAGTTTAAATCCCAGCACCAATCTTCCTCTGTTGCTCCATTTCTAGCTCCTCCCACTATTGGCCATAGCTGCCAGCATTTCTGTATTTTTCCAGCTTTACTGGGTTGCCATAGTAAATCCAAGAAGGTGTGGCCCTGTGGTGTGGAGCCAATCATCTCCAAGCTCTTACACAGGCACTGTAACCAGGGGGAGTTGCCTCCCAGTTACACTGTGGGTTGAAGTCACTCCCATCCCCCCCCAAAGCATGACCAGAGCTGTTTAACATGTCTATGAAACCAGTTAAAGGTTATAGATATGTTAAACAACAGTTCTAAAGGTTATCTGCAAAACTTTTGCTATTCAAAACAACTCTCAATGGACCTGCTCCATGTGTCCCATTCCCCAGCTCAGACTTGTTGAGGTGAGGAAATCATATATATATATATTTTTTTTTTTTTTCCTGATATTTCCCAGACACCGAGTTCTGGACCCCATTACAAATCTCTATTTGGCATCCCCTCCTTAGCTACACCCTGTTACAAGAGGAATCCAAGATGTTGTGTTTTCATGTTTTAAGTTCTATTTGCTAAAATTGTGAAATAAAGAGGGCAGACTGAACATGAAGATATCTCCCAATGGTGGACACCATATGATGGGATTAAATGTGTTTCTTCAGATTCACCTTTTCAGCTGGATCTGGATGGCCTCTTGAGAGGCATAAGGGAGGGGGCTTGGCTGATACACAGTCAGCAAGAACTGAAAAGATGAACGTCACCATGTCTACCCTGCCACACTTTGAAATTAAACAAAGAACTGACAGATTTCAAACTGTCACAGTCATACAGTTCATACAATTCATTAAATCACATTTAAATCTAAAGTGAGTGATAACCCTCCTGTTTAAAAATAATTCAAGTATTTTTATGTCACACTGCAACATTTAAACTTTATTTCTACTGAATAAATACACCCGATAAAGGAGGAAAAACACCAAATGGATCTGAAACTGACCTGAGGTTGCTCTCTCAACATTCTGGAAGTGGGGACCAGGGTGCCACCCTTCCTTCTGAGGCAGCTACAGAGAACGGTCAGTGCGCTGGCAGCTTTGAATGGCCCCCTGTCCCCTGTCCCCAAGCAGGGAGTAGAGAAGAAGACAGGAGCTCAGCAATCTCAAAAGAAAGGTTGCTATATTTAGCAAATAAAAAATCAACAACACAAACAGTATTTGGAAAGTACTTATACTAAAAATTATGGTTTATCTGAAATTCAAATTTAATCGGACAGTTTCTTTTTATCTGGCAGCTCTACTTAGGAAGGACTTTGGGGGAGAGGAACCTGGAAAAACATTAAGGATCAGAAAAACAAGAGTCTGCACTTAGGTGAGTGAATATTGTAGTACAAGGATGGAGACACCAACATCATTTTTATGTCATATACTTGGAATGAGACTTGCACAGGCTTTCTACAAATGCACAGGGGCAAGGTGCTCATCAGAGAGTGGTGTGTCAGATGATATTAGTACTGTTGCGGAAAAATAACTCACAGCAGGAGAGATGGCGCAGCACGATCCTTTATTACGTGCAGGCTCAAGGGGAAAATCCAAATCCTGAGCCCTAATCTCTGACTTTCTAGGGTTTAAATAGCCTCGGACCCCTGCCCACGTGTCAAAGCGAGGTTACCAGAAGCTAAACGCGGAAGTTAGGAGTTTAGTTAAACTCCTAACTAAGAGAACTACCTTATATGGGAGACAAAGGAACAAGGGCAGGAGGAATTCGCGGAAGTTACAAAGTACAGAAGCTTAACATGGGGGCTTTTCTGCCACCTTTAGGCTTTCTGCCACAGTACTGGTTCTTAAAGAAGACCAGAAATTCCTCCGAAAAGGAAGATGGTGAGTTGAGGAAGGACACAAGGGGTGTCCAATTTGTAGCCCATTGGCCACGTGCGGCCCAAGATGGCTGTGAATGAGGCCCCACACAAAATCGTAAATTTACCTAAAATATTTTGAGATTTTTTTTGTGTGTGTGATTATGTGTCACAATGTATTTAATGTGTGGCCCAGAGATGCCAAAAGGTTGGACGCCCCTCCAGTGTGTCCATAGACACAGACAGGCGAAACAGCTCTGGTGTCCGCTACCATGAAGCGTCTCTGGGCTCACCCAGAGGGAGTCTCCTCTATTCTGTGTGTTCTCAGCTCTTCTGGGTCGCTATGTGCTCTGCTTGCTGCATTGAGAAATAGTGATTTGCACCCCATCAGCTGCAGGTAGGAGATTCCAGAACAGATCCCTGACTCATCTAATGTCCTAGTTGAGCAGACCTCACTTTTTGCAGAAGATTGAAAACAAGCACATCAAATGTTTCAACAATTTGTCAAGCAATGCAAAACTTTTCATATTTGTATATGTACTTAAAAGCAGACACTGAAAATTGATTTCTATAACATCATACTTCAAGTATGTGGGATCATTCTCCAGTCAGAAAAGTAAAAATGAAAATACGCCCTGGCTGGCATAGCTCAGTGGATTGAGTTTGGGCTGCGAATCAAAGCATTGCAGGTTCGATTCCCAGTCAGGGCACATGCCTGGGTTGTAGGCCATGGCCCCCAGCAGCCGCACATTGATGTTTCTCTCTTTCTCCCTCCCTTCCCTCTCTAAAAATAAATAAATAAAATCTTTAAAAAAAAGCATGCAATACTATTTAAAAAAATGTGAAAATAAACAAAATGGAAAAATAAGTACACATCCTTACATTCCCTAAGATTTGTACTCATGCCAACCTATGCAGCTTAAGTGCGTGAGGTAAATTCTGTATTGCATGTTTCAGCTCCTACTGATATTGGAAGTAAGATTTTAGAAGAAAGAGGCAGTCCTGTATCTTGTGTGATATTTTTATCCCTGTGCTTCGGACCCTTACCTGCTTAAAGTTCTTCAGCTTGTTGTGCCGCATAAATAAAGAGGTGTTTTCTGCCTTTTGGGACACAGTAACCGAGGAGCCAAGGGTGTGGGAAGAGAAAAACTTTTTTGCTCTTCTTGTCCCATACTGGGATGATTTGAAGGCCAGCTATTCCAGAGATAAGAAGTTGAGAAGGTGGCTTGTCCACTAGCTTTAGGGTATAGATAATTTTTTTACAATGCTGCTTTCAAGAGCTTTACCAACCAGAATAAGTGTTTTGTTTCTGGGTTTGTTTTGTTTTGTTTTCCGTTATCAGTGTTTGGTTTTGTGTTGGCGATGGTAGAGGAAGGCTATTTGGGGAATTATACTTTACCCATCACTGTCTCAGGGTCAGAATGGTTTGAGCCTTTCAACTCTAGAAGTGTTTGTCTTGCCCTAAAGTTAATATTGTATGTTGTTTTTCTCTTTTGTTTTCTTTGCAAATTTCCTAAAAGTGCTCCATCCCATTGTTTTATTCAGACCTTTGAGGACCTATCTTGACTTTTCTTTACCTGAGTAATGCCCCTATCTGGTCCTATTCTTCCCCCTGGCAGTTTGTTTCTCCTGCACCATGCAGCCTGCTATCTTTTGCCTTTCTTGGCTCCATTGCTTCTCTCTGGGGCTGAGTTAATTCCATACTTTCTTTCTGGCCCCACTGAGGGTTGTTTTTTGCTCTCCTGCGCCACCTGCTGTACCCAGCTTCAAACGCAGAAGCTTTCCCAGTCTGGCTCTAGATTCCCATCCAGAGCCAGAGCCAAAACTTCAAATCAAGCAGATGGTATTTAGGCTGCCAGATTTCTGTTCTGTTCTAATCTATGCTGCTTCCACTGGCTCACTAGATCAGAATTCTAAATGTCCCCAGATGACTTGCCTCAGGTCATGCAGACCCCGAGCTCCATGGCCAGAAAGAGGGGCCTGCCAGTGTGGAGGCTGGTGACCAGCAGCTCCTGCCAACTTCCCAACTGTGTGGTGAGTGGAGGCCAGCTCTGCCCAGCAGAGAAACTGCAAGTGGCTCCTTTTGCGTAAATGCCCATATGCATGTGATATTTATTTTTTAATGCCTCTGCAGGACTCTCCAACTGATGTTCTCTCATTGGGCCACTCAGGAATTGGAAACTATGTCTGTTTTTTGTTTTTTAGTACTCTGGACTTTGCTCCATTCACACCAGATTTGGTGATTCTAACAAAGAGACCAAAAGAAAGGGGAGTGCTACTTTTTATTAAATTAAGTACCCCCATTATTTGTATTCTAGGTTAAAGATGAATTTCTTTATTCTCCATTACACACAGTCTGGTACACAGTAGGCACTGCACAAAAGCTTGTTGAAATGAACAGTAAATGAATAAAAAAAACACCTACTATGGCACATTTACACAATGGAATTCTATTCAGTAGAGAAAAAGAAGGGGCTCCTACCCTTTGTGACAGCACAGATAGAACTGGAGAGCGTTTTGCTAAGTGAAATAAGCCAGGCAGTGAGGGACAAATACCATATGATCTCACCTTTAACTGGAACCTAATCAACGAAACAAAAAAAGCAAGCAAGATATAACCAGAGACATTGAAATTAAGAACAAACTGACAGTAACCAGAGGAGAGGTGGGAGGGAATAATGGGGGGGGGAAGGGAAAGAGTTTTCAAGAACATGTATAAAGGTCACATGAACAAAAACCAAAGGGGGTAGAATCAAGGGTGGGAAGTGTGGATAGCTGGGGTGGGGGAGAGAGGTAGGGGGAAAATGGAGACAACTGTACTTGAACCATAAAAAAATGTGAGAAAAACAAGAAATGAACAGGTTCTCTCTGGTCAGAATTCTTCTGGAAAATTCTTTCCTATTTGTTTGTTAAAAGTAAAAACTGCCAGATCTGAGATTCTCATTGTTCATCCCTAATTTAAACTGATAAAATGAAGCTGACTTTGTAGAAAGAAATGAGTGACAGTAGCGATTTCTCCTGTTACTCTGATAAGAAGGAGGCTGTTGTATCCTGAGTTTTAAAAATGTAAGACTGTATGTATGCAGGAGAAAGTCTGGCTAGATATGAGATAGAACTTCCTGAAAGCAAAGATATAGGCTACTCTGGGAAATACAAGTGAGGGAGCTAATGCCAGCATATATGTACATCTATTTAGTTCAATAAACATTTATTAAGTTCTTACATTGAACCAACACTGTGCTAGAAACTAGAATTAAAAAGATTGATAAAGTACAGTGACTCACCACAGAGAAGAATGAGACAAATAACCAGACAATCTCAATGCCATTTTCTAAGTGATTAGAGAGTTGTTCTTATAGTATTATGGGAGAATAGTGAAGGGGCACTGAATCAAATGTGTAGTCAGGAAAGGCTTCCTGGAGGAGGTGATGCTTATACTGACTTTTACTATTGTGTGAGAGAAATCCAGATCACTAAATGCAGTCAGTGAATTCCAGGAAAGGAGGACAGCCAGGTTAGTTGATGTAGAAACTTTTTTAGATCATAGAAAATCCTGTCAATCCTTTTGAGTTGAGCTATCTGGGAAATGCTGTTTTCCCATGGATATTTCAGTTTTCTGTTCCATGTTTGACTTCCCATGTGATTGGGACAGCCTTTTGTAGATTTGGGAGTGGAAAGATGAAGGAGATTTTATTTTACTCTGGGTCCAAGGGGCATGTTTCTTTGAGCAACTTCTCCTGTCCAGCAGCAGAGCCGGCCCATCCCTATGCACCAGGTCTGAGATGTTCTGGGGCTGCCCACCAAGCCATCTGACTGGGCCCTCAGTGAGGTGGTCTTTGTGAGACCCAGTCAGCTACGCAGAAGAAGGCTGGGACTGGGGCCTGCCTGCTGGCTTGGAGAAAATAGATTGCAACCTAGAAACTCTCACTGCAGCTACTCTTTGAATTCCAACAAATTGTTTGGCCAGGCCCCATTGCACAGATGAGAAAACCAAGGGTGAAGATCATGGGCCACTTCCTAGGCCCTGGGTGGCTTCTGTGTACTAATTCAACTTCTTATTTCTCACCTCTGTGCTGTACTTAGTATGTCCCCAGAGTGGAAAACTCTGAGAGGCATTTTTCCCAGAAAGAAATGCTTTGGAAAGGGCAGGCCAGTTGGCGATGGCCTGTTTCCACTGGGGTCCTGCTGATTGGGTTGGCATCATGGGAGCGGGAGTCCCGGCCTCCTCCCGGGAGGTCATTCTGTCCCAGCCCTGGCAGCTGGTGCCCTCCCCACCCTGGACCACCACTGTAGAAAAGAATTTGAGGGGAAACAATGAGCGAGACTGCTGCTAGAGACCTGTGCCCTGAAGTCCCACACACCCGAGGTCACCGGTGCGCGGTGCCAGGCACGGTGCTTCTCCTTCACCCCCTCCTGGGCCCCTCGCTCATCTGCTTGCATTCAGAACTCCAGCCATCCTGAATGGGCCTTTGTGTGCGCCCAGGAGTTGGCCAGGAAGCGTGCTGATCAAAAAGCTGGACAGAGACGTCTCCTCTGGATCCCAGCGCCAGTGGTGTGTGGCGCATACTACAGGAGGCAGGCCTTGATGGTGCTGCGCGTTGCTCCATACCTGGGAGCGAGCTGGGACCGGGATGAATGGGAGAATGCTCTGCACCCTGCCCAGTGGGGCCATTGGAAGGGCTGCGGGGGCGGGGGCAGTTCCTCCATCACTCTCACTGTGCTCTCTTCCTCACTCTTTCCTTGCTACTTTGCCTCGGAGGTCCCGTGCTAATATTAAAACTAAGAAGGAAAATTAAATGGCCGCTCCTCTGTACCAGGCTTTTATCTAATTAAACCATCTCAACAATCCTGTGAAATATGTCACTTTATTTTCTCCATTTTGCAGGTGAGAAAACTGAGGTAGGAGATGTTAGGCAACCCGAATACGGATTGGAAAGGTCTGTGCACTTGTCGCCTCCTTCTGGCTTTCACGGTGTCTCTTACCAGACATGAAAGGCCTGAAGGCCACTTCCTGCTTTGCTACCTGAGAAATCACAATGCTCCAGGGAGCTGGCACAGTGCTCAAGTGGCAGACTGCCAAGGGCCTTCTGGCCTTCCCAAATCTCGCCTTGTTTACACTGTCACACCTGTGCTTTTTTTTTTTTTAATTGAGAGTAACATTTTATTTCATAATGTTGTGGGAATTGTGGATGTTTAAGGAAAAAGTTGGGGTACAGCTACACATTGAGAGTTTTGCTTACAGGCCATACCCCTCGCCCTCAGAAAGCACCTCGGTTCTGCAAGGTCAATGCCATCTGCGGGTGAGAGCACAAGACTGCTTCCCGGGGCTAGCGGTTCTGCTCTGGCGCTGACCGTACATTCAGGCCCAGCTACTGCGGTGAACACGAAGGCAGAGTTAATTCCAGATGCTGACCCTGCAGCTCTCTCTGTCAGGTCTCTGTGCAGGCACAAACCTTGCTTTTATTTACTTATTTATTTTAGTAGATGGAAGGGGTGCTGATGACGGCATGTCTGTTCTCGTGTGGATGGCGGGGCTGTCCAGCGTGAGAGGTGCAATCCACAGCTCTCTCATGGGCGAAGCTCAACGGCCCTTCGCTGGGACAGAAGTTTTTAACCTTGGTTTCCCCAACAGCTCTGTTAGCCAAGCCCAGAGGCCAGCTGAGCATTTCTCTGCTTGTGAGGAGGCTATGAGCAATGTATGATAAAACAAACAATAGCTTAATGAGAAATACAGGTTAGATCAAAAACTTCCTAAATGTGCAGTGCCGTAAAATAATCAGGCAAACTTATAAGTTGTCTTCTAGAGTTTGTTTGTATTTATGTGTTTTTTTATTTTATTTTTAAAGTTAGCTCTTCACCTTTCTAGGCTATTATTGTTATAGCCATACAGCTCCTGGGAAGAGGGGGATGGCTGTCCTAGGCCTATGTAGAGGGAGCATCCTCTGTGCCCATGCTTCACTCAGGACAGGAAGCTCTTTGGCACTGGAATCCTCAGAGCTGTTCCGGGGTTGGGGTGCCCAGCTCTCCACCTCCCCTCACCCCCGGGTTCAGAGCCAGTGCCTCTCTGAGTCTCTCTTGCAGCCCCAGGAAACAACAATGTTGTAATGATGGGTGAAGTGGTTGGGTAATTTTTCTAGGCACTTTCATTCAAGTTGCTTTCCACAGTCTTCATGTATCACTCTGATATCCTCATTTAAACCACTGCTGTCCTCATGGATTGATGTCTGATTGTGGTGATGCATAATAAACACTTAGGTTTTGAGTACTTGGAGCATAAGTATAGCAGAAAAACACCCACCAAAATCGAGATAATTATCTGTAGATGAGGGAGGTCCTGAGAAGCAAGGCTTTAAACCAACAAGATCGTAAACATCCATTACCTTAGTTTTAAGTTCTAGCCCTTCTCCTCTCCATATGCTGGTGGTTTTCTTGGAAGTCACTTGTTTCTTTTTTACTTTGCTAGTCTCATCTGTGAGAGTAGAACTCAGTTTTCAAACAAATAATAGTTAAAGACAGCAGAACTCAAGAGCATGAGGGATCATTCAGAGTAGACAGAGGAAAAGACTTTTTGATCATATAAGAGAAAAAGCTATTTGGATAAGTAAATTGAAATTGACCTCTGGTGCATGGGATACTGAAGATTGAGTAACTTCCTGAGTCTCAGTCCTTTATTCAAAGGGTAACATGTGAGTCATTGGATAATTTAATCTTTGTGAATAAAGCTGTCCATTCATTTGTTGGATTTTGGTTGGTAGGCAATGCAGAATCACTATGTTGGGACTGTGAACAGTAGGTAATAGAGTATCACTGGCAGTTTTGAACAGAGAGTGGTGATACTGGAGGCATATATCAGGAAGACTAAACTGAAAGTCACATGAGAAATGGGTTATAATGAGTAGATATTAGTATACAAAAACCAAGTAAGAAGATATAGCAAGAACCTAGCAAAGAATAAAAATGACAACTTCAGTGAAGATAATTGCAGCAGAAATAAAAGAAAAGGACTAATTCAAGAAATACAATGCAGAAAGAATGAACAGAGCTTGGCAACTAAGTATCTACAAAGGAGGGGCATGGGTGAGGGAGGAGTTAATTGTGACACAGTCACTGTCAGATTGGGCATTTGTCCAATAGCCAGTGGGAGGAACTGAACTTTCTGCACTTTTTTTCTAATAGTTTTTAAAAGACTTTTAATTTATTTTTAGAAAGATGGGAACAGATGGAGAAAGAGAGGGAGAGAAACACTGATATGCGAGAGAAACACTGATCAGTTGCCTCTCACATGCCTCCACCTGGGGACCTGGCCTGCAACCCAAGCATGTGCCCTGACCAGTAATCAAATCCATGACCTTTCAGTTTGTGAGATGATGCCCAGCCCTCTGAGTCACATCAGCCAGGGCTCTGCATTTTTCTTGCTGAAAAGTGAGGAAGGAAGAAAAGTGGTTTGTTAGCTGTGTAAACTTACCCCCATACCTACTGTTCTGGTTAGAGTATGGCTTTGACATAGGGCGAGTAAAGATCAGAAACCAGATGGTAGACACAGGTGTACACTTACTTCACTGGGGGGTGATGCCATTGGATGAATTCCTTTGCCACTGCTCAGCTCCACTGTTATTGGTAGTAATATATAATAACCAGGTTGCTTTTAGTCAGTGGGGCTTTCTATACACAGAACTGGGGCAAATTTGAGAAAGGACTGAGAGGGAAAAACTAACAGAAAGTGCTGACTTTTCATGTTTTAAATTACCTCCTACCCTGACTTGTCACCATTTCCCTGTTCAGATATCAAAGGCTTTGATTACATATTCCTCAGCTTTAACAATGAAATGAGAAATGACTTGCAATAAAATTTTGTGTTCCTTGTTGTCCTGCTAGCTAAAGACAGTAGGCACTGGAAAATATAGGGAAGGGTGGCCTTGTATTGGCCTTCAAGATTTAAGATGACAGAATGGCAGCATAGGACTTGTCTCACTGGTGCCCCCCTGTGGGCCTCAGAGGGGATACCCTAGAAGCATATGTTTCTACCAGTCTGTATTGTATTGTATTGTATTGTATTGATCTTATTTTATTATTTTATTATATTTTATTTTATTTTAAAGTTTATTAAATACATTGGAGTGAAATTGGCTAATAAAATTATACAGGTTTCAAGTGTACAATTCCCTAATACATCATGTGTACATTTTATTGTGTTCACCACCCCAAGTCAAGTCTCCTCTATCACCATATATTTGACTCCTTTTACTCTTTTCCTACCTCACCTCACCCCCTTTCTCTCTGATTACCACCCTACTCTTGTCCGTGTTGATGAGTTTTTGTTTGTTTGTCTTGTTTGCTCATCTGTTGCTTTCAGTTTTATATCCCACATGAGTCAAATCATATGGTTTTAGATTTTCTTCATCTGACTTATTTCACTGATAATAATATTTTCAAGATGCATCCATGTTGTCACAAAGGGTAGTATTTCATCTTATATTATGGCTGACTTTTATTTCATTGTATATATCCTATTTCTTTGTTTATTCATTAATTTGTGATGACCACTTCCATATCTTGGCTATTGTAAATAATGTGGCAATGAACATATGGATACATATGTCTTTTTTGTGTTTTGAATTTCTCTGGGTAAATGCCCAGAAGTGGAATTCCTGGGTACTTCTTTTTCTCTTGTTATAGCCTTTGTTTTAAGGTATATTTTGTCTGGTGTAAGTATTGCTATCCCAACTTTTTGTTTTATTTTGTTTCCATTTTTATGAAATATTTTTTCCATCCCTTTAGTTTCAGTCTTCATGTGTTTCGATCTGAAGTGAGTCTCTTGTAGACTGCACAGGTAAGGGTCTTGTTTTGCTTTCCATTCAGCTACCATGTCTTTTGATTGGAGCATTGAATCCCTTTGCATTTAAAATAATTGTGTGTAGTTACTGCCATTTAATTACTCATTTTCTTGACTTTCTTCTTCTTCTTAAAGAAGACCCTTTAAAAATTCTTGTGACACTGCTTTGGTGGTGAGGAACTCCTTTGGCTTTATCCTATCTTTGAAGCTCTCTCTGTGAGGGTTTATCCTGTCCTTCAATTTTAAATGATAGCCTTGCTGGGTAGAGCAGTCTTGGTTGTAGGGTCTTGTTTCTCATCACTGTATTTCATGCCAGTCCCTTTTAGCCTGCAAAGTTTCTGTTGAGAAATCACTTGACATTGTTATGGGAGCTTCCTTGTAGGTAACTTTTTTTTTTTTTTTGCTTGTTTATTTGTCTTTTTTTTCCTACTTTCAAGATTCTCTCTGTGTCTTTAACCTTTGCCATTTTAATTATCATATGTCTTGGTGTAGGCTCTTTGGGTTTGTTTTGTTTGGGTCTTTTTGCACTTCCTGAGTTTGTGTGTCTTTTTCCTTTACCAGGTGAGGGAAGATATCCTTCATTATTTCTTCAAATAGATTCTCAATCCCCTGCTTTCTCTCTTCTTCTCTGGTATCCCTATGATGTAGATATTGTTGTCCCAGAGGATCCTTAAACTATCTTTTTTTTCCTGCATTAATTGGTGTGTTCTGCTCCTCTATCTTACAAATCACTGATCTGATCTTCTGCTTCATCTAATCTATGGCTGATTCCTTCTAGTGTATTCTTCATTTTGATTGATGTATTCTTGATTTCTGACTGGTTTTTTTTTTATGGTTTCTATATCCTTTCTTATCCTATTGAAATTCTCACTATGTTTCTTGAGCATCCTTATAACCATTGTTTTAACTCTGTATTTGGTAGTTTGCTTGCCTCCATTTCATTTAGTTCTTTCTCCAAAGATTTCTCCTGTTATTTTTGGGGGGACTTTTTTGTTCATTTCCCCATTTTTAGCTACCTCTTTGTGTTTGTTTCCATGTATTAGGGATATCTGTTATGCCTTCCATTCTTAGTATGGTGGCCTTATGTAGTTAGTGGCCTATAGACCACAGACTCCCAGTCACCTGAGCTGAAACCTCTAAGTGTGTTCCCTCCTAGTGTGAGCTGTGTGCACCCTCCTGTTGTAGCTGAGCCTTGATTGCTGCCTGCATGGCTGTGAAGACTTGCCATGACTACAGTGGGGGATCAGCTGCACAGAGGCTCACCTCATGAAGCAGAACTCACTTTAACAGGCTCTTGTGCATTCTAAGTCTTTCTCTTGAGTGTGTCATTTATGGATGTGGTCGCGTGGCATGCCAGCATAGTCTGAAACTGGCCACTGGGTGAACTAGCTCTGAGGCCTCCCAGGAGGTATTAGTCAAAATCAATGACCTTGTGTGTCATTGCCAGGGCCACTTGGTGTGAGCTATAAAGTGATTTGTAGATGGTTGGTACTTATACTGGGCTTAGAGGTACCTGGGGGAGACCAAACTATGAAATAAGTGACCTGGATTACACAGAGGCCAGATGCTTTTTGTTTGGGGTTTTCAAACCTTTGAAAGCATTTAGGAAAGTCTACACCATGAGCCAAGATAGACTGTTGTATGGAAAAGCCACTGGAAGTGGAGAGAGTGGGTCTGCAAATTGGATGGGTGAACAGTGTGAGCCAGGTTGATGAAGACTCAGATATGGTGCCTGCCTGTGGTCTCTATGGGGTGAGGGCTCAGAAAATGAACAGTGGCCTCTGCCAGAACTTCTGCCTGGGAGAAAGCTGACCCGCCAATCTTCATCCTAATGCTAGAAAATTCAGTTTCTCCTTGTATGTCTCTTGTGCCCTGAAGCTACTGCCCCAGCACTGGAACTCAGAGCAGGTGAGTTTGTTATCAAGTAAGTCTGTGTACAGGCCCTGTTTGAGGAACTCCTAAGACTCCTCTGTCTCAGCCTATTTCCCGATGGGTTTTCATAGCCAGAAGTTGTGGGGAATTCTCTTCCTGGCACTGGAAGCCTGGGATGGGAATTCTGATGTAGGCCAGGACCCATTGCTCCTCAGGAGGGATCTGCACATTTTGATGTGGCTATGGAAGGATGCGAGAACAGCATTTACGTACTCCTTCATCTTTACTGAAAGTCTTTCCAGAAGTCAATTCTCCATTTCTCGTGTCGTCCACCTGCCAGGTTTCTACTCATTTTTACACATGTATCTCAATTTATACTCTGTAAGTAATCCCAAATAAAACCATATACCAGCACACCTCAAAGGTCCATAGTGTTTCTTTCTTCTTTATTAGTAGTCTTAAACTTTTTATTTATCCTGCCCCTATTTTTTACCTTCCCAACTTGCACTGTAATATTTGCATATATCTGCAAAAGATAGCATAATGGGCAATGATTTCGCCTATACCTTTAACCAGTACCATGTGTCATAAGTAGTGGCCACTCAAACTTCAGGCGATATTTTAAAAATTTTACTATAATTCTGACTTTTTCAATCCTGATTAATTTTAGGTTCTGTCTTTAAACTCTGACAAAGTGCATACTAAAGGTACCATTTTTGTTTTTCTTTGTTTCCATGTCTTGTTGATGCATTTACATCAGTATATTTTTCTTCTTTCTCCATGAAAATGGTCTATGATGAAATTAGCTTTGAAGGCAGCACTCAAACAGAAATCAGTTAAAATAGTCTATCAGGGAAGATACAGCAGAAATTCAGACGTGAGCAGTGAGGGTGTTGGTAGGTAGCTTCTAAACAACTCTTTTAAAACCTGAGATTCTTTTAAACTAATCAGAGTATAGGACTTTTGCCTTTTTATTTGTGCTTTCCACTTTACTAAAGGGCATTTGTCCCCATTAGGAAGTACTTAAATATGAGAATTCCCTTAGACAGTAAAATAAATAATTCTGTTTGAGGGAAAGAGAGGAAGAAGCAGCAAGCACTTTGGATTTAGGTGATCACTGAACATATTAAACCATGACATCTCTCAATGGAAGTTGAATGCTCTGTGTGAGGATTCCAGGTGTTTCTTTGGTTCATTCTCTCTGTTAGGGCCTCAGGTTATTCACAGATGCAAGTGGTCTCAGATGGAGGTGCCGTAAGGGTTTTATCTGAGCACAGCAGGCCTTTGTGCTTGGGTATTCTCCTTTACCAAGGGGCTGCAGATACAGAGCCCTTCTAGTCTTCTCCAGACAGGAAGTGATCTTTCCAATTTGGGGTTGAACAAGCAGAATGTTTTTCTTCTAGGGAGTCAGAATGCATTCTCTTTGGAGTTTATCCCCAATGCTCCATTCTACTCCATTCTAAGCTTGGCAGAGCAGATCTCATCCCTCTTCTACCTGAGAACCCTTTGGATATTTAGAGACAGTAATTATTTTCTATATGGAGTTTATCTTTATTTGCCTAAACATTTCCAGTTTTCCAAATTCCTCATGATATGATTTCCATTCTCTTCTTTACTTTGGTTGCTATACTGTCGTGTGCTCTATTTTGTCTGGTGTGGGCTTCAGAGCAGAATGGGATGCTCTGAGCAGCCCAAAGGGGAACAAGACTGTCTTTCCCATCCCACTTGATTTTCTCTTCTTGAAACTCTGATCCAATCAGTATCCTTTACATGCTTCATACCCCCTGACCCCTTTCCCTTGAGAAGCACTTCTGGACTTTTATTTCCTTCCTTCATGCAGTCTTATCTCTGAAGGTCCTCAGTTTAGATCCATGTGCATGAAAATGATTTTTGTTTCATTTTTGAAGCTTTCCTTGAATTTTCCACATCCTTGTTGCTGTCCTTTACTTGATGTGAGTTTATGACAAAGTTTATTGCCTTCAGGGAAGGTTGCTTTTCTTCATATTCAGTCCAGAGCCCAATGTAGGCCTAAGAAATATTTACTGAGTTCGTGATAAGTGTCTTGTGTTGACTTGTCTTCATTTCATCGTGTTCATCATCATCATCATCTTAGCAGCACATTGTTCATTTTGCCTACAGACAACAGTGTCTATGATGTTTATGGAGAAAGAGCCTGTGAAGAACCTGTGGTTTTTAATGAATGGAGTTTTATGATTTTACTCCAAGCTTAGTCTTCCTGTGTGATTCAGTACAGAGCTGCCACCAAAACCAGGGAAGTAGTGGGATATAACAGAGATCTGTGGGAACTGGCCTGAGATATGGTCTGCTGGAATTAATATGATGTGCTCTCTACTGACCTCTGGCTGGAATTCCCTCAGCAGGATGGCTAGAAGAGTCAGGGAATCAATGCGATGTGCTGAGAAGAGCCCTAGGCTTACTTACATTTAGGCTTGATTTCTGTCTCTGCTTCTTACTTTATACTAACCACCCAGGACTCAGTATCTTTATCTATAAAATTGGAGTTAACCTAACTTAACAGCCAAGATGTTAGCACGATGGCAAGATGACATAATGTTTCACAAGACATGTGATGAACTCTGGCCTGAGCACCCCTGGCATCCTGCAAATTTTCTTACTCAGGCCCCACCACCAGTTCTGGTAAACAAAGAACATTCCAATACGACCAGTGGTTGCTTCCCTGACATTTGACATAATAGTAAATCCTCTCCTGCAGCCTCAGTCTGTGCCTCTCTGTGTCACACTCAACACATTGTCCCCATGGCCAGGGAGCCAATCAATACTCCTTAATGGGACAGGTCATTGGCCTGCGCTGGGGAAGTCAGCGAGCATCATTTCCCCTGCTCTCCAGAGACGAGCATGGTCAGGACACATGGGCAGCAGGAAGTCAGGAAACCTGAACCCTCATCTCCAGGGTTTTTTTTTTTTTTCTTTCTTAGTGCACTGGATTCTTTACTTGGTTGCATGAGCCTCTGATTCTGTTTGCTGAAAGAGTAATGTATTTGATTTCCTATCTGCCTGTCAGGGTCAGTGAGAATGAATAAGATTATATTTCTCTGTAGAAAGATACTATTTGGACATACAGTCTGCATGCATCAAGGTGGGGAGCAGTAAGTTTCCAGAGTTCCAACAGTCTGTGTGCTTACCCTGGCGAGACTCCAGGAGACTAGACACTCACGCTTTACTCAGACGGCGGAGACTACGCCCGTCTCCCAGCACGACCCGGTGTGAAATGTCCGACGTTGTGATACATTTGTGCCAGTGACGGAACCGGGCACGGGGCATAGGCAAACGGTTGCCATCACCACGTCCCACACAGAGTGTGAGCTGTGCACATTCGTGAGTCAGGCCATACTCACCTGGACTCAGAGACCTCCGGGCTCAGAGACTCGGTCTCCCCAAAGCTTTTCCCTGAGTAATTACAGAGGCCTCAACACTGCAGTGCACAGAGGAGCTGTTATCCACGGATGGAGTCGGACTCCACACCCAGGGACCCACCCTAGGCCATCTGCACCCTCCTCCCAGTGGAGGCCCTCACCGCCTTGCCATGCTCCCCATCTGCCACAAGGGGGCGCTCCCGAAGGGCGGAGGAATGTTCAGCAGTGAAGTTTTCTCCTGGCGTCTGATTTTCCTCTGTGAGATTTCTTTGTTGCAATGGTGGGGTCTGAGATAATATTCAGGAGACTGCGACGAGAGCCGCAGCTAATGCCATCTTTTATTGTTTGTCGTTATTAATAGTGTTATAAACTAAGGAGGAAAGTGACAAAGAGCTTGAGGACTTGCATGGCTCCAGGCCCTGGATGCGGGCTGGCGGCATCGAACACACAGAACGAAGAAGTCTGAGGGCAGCCGGGAGGTGCCTGAGGCCTGAAGCGCCAGGTAAGTGCCTGGAGAGGGTGGCGGGGGGCGCTTGGTGGAGAGGCGCTGAGCCTCTGACGGTGGGGCTTGCACATAGAGCAGACACAGGTTTGGGGGGTTGGGGGGTGGTCAGAAGAGACTAAGACTAGAAGGCAGCGCAGAGGAGTTAGGAGATTGGAGAGTAGAGGGAGGAGCCGCAAAGGAGCGCAAAAAAAAAAAGCTTGTAGGTTGTAATGCAGAGATTAACCCTGGATCTGGAGAGGGATGTTTGTGAAGTGAATCAGAGACTTAAACTAGTTTGAAGTTGGTGCCAACTCGGCTGCCCCAGCAACTTCACAGGACATCAGAGGCCAGAGTTTGAAAGTGAATGCTCAGCTGCAAAATGAGCAGGTGTGCCTGAAAGTCAGCCTTATCCTTCTGGTTGTGTGTCATGCAGCCACACCAACTCGGCACTTCTGACCTAAACCAGAAGGAATTTTGGTCTGATGATGTTTTCAGACTCTCTGCTCTAAACTCATGTTTCAGACGTCCCCCTTCTTTCCTTCCGTCTCCGTCTCTCACCGTTGCTTTTGGTTATGGACTAGGAGTCAGAAGTCAATTTGCCATTTTGTGAAATTAGTTTGAGCAAGGAAACATTGGACCTCCTGTTTTTATTTTTTGGTCTACAAAAGGGAGAGAATAATATATTACTAATAAACCTTATAGGATTTTTCTGAGGATTGAATGAGTATGACAATATGAATAAATGCTCTTAATAGATTATAATTCCTAAAGAAACAATAGGTAACAATTAATCAGTTAATATGCTCTTACTTCTCTCACCTGGGTGTTTTTCCATTGAGCTTTGCAGGGCCCTGTAAGCGTGTATGTGTGAGTGTGTGTATGTATAGAAATTTAAACACATAAACCCTGATTTCCACAGCACTTTCTGGAGGAAACTTTTTGGCAGATAAGTGGGAAACTTGCTGTTCTTTCCCTTTTAGCTACCTTCAAATGTTCTTTTTTTCCCCCGGCATTGGCTACACTTTTCTGTTTCTCAGACATGCAGACAGTGATGGATGGCATTTGCTTAGCTGCTTGGGAGGGTGACCTATCTATGTCTTGGGCACTGCTGCCTGAGGACATGTCACTGAGTGCTTCAGGCACAGGAGCAGGTGAAAGGGTTTGGGCGAAGCAGATGAGACAGGGCTGATTGTCCCATCATCATATTCCTTGCCTGGGATATTCTTAATACTAATTCATTGAAATGTCTCAAGTGGGAAATTGGGTACATACTCTCTGGGTTGGGCTGGTTCGATCGACCTAGGAAGGCTGAAATTGGCTTTGATACCCTGTGGACACATTCACTTTTTCCTTGGGTTCCAGAAGCAGCATGGTATGCCGGAAGGCAGTGAAGATGTGGGCAGACCCCTTGGCTTCACTGAGCCTTCTCTTCCTTATCTGTCAAATGAAGTTGGCCCTACCCTTCCTCCCTGCATCCAACTGTAGGTGGATGCGAGGTGCACATGAAATCACACATGAACACACCAAAAGTTTGTGACTCTTCAGTGTTACATAATTATAAGGCATCATCATCATCATCGTTATTTTGCTGCATGCTTCTTATTAGTGACTTATTTACCTATATTTCAGAACCTTAATTACTTTAAAAGCTGTATCTCCTCAGATGCTAATGTATCCTCCTACTTCTTCTTCACCAATCAACTGAAAAATTGAATATTTGTAGAGATGCTAAGTTTACAACCTACACCTACGTATCTTGAACGTTGTCTAAATCACGTGATGAGATGCACAAATTTATGTACATAGACTATATTTTTCTGAAACCAGCAACCACATATATATCTCTTCTTCTGTCAAGCATGTACTTACCCCCCTTTTAATACAAAATGTATACAAATGTATATTTGACCAAAAACAAGCCACTACTCAAAGAACATACCCACTTAGCAGATTTAATGGGGGAAAGGGACAAGCACAGCACCACATCAGCATCTCAGCTATTGAGTCCAGAAACAACCACAGCTCACTGTTCATGGGGTTAAAAAAATGAATCAATCTCTCCCTGTTCCTAGGAATGGATATCAATATCTCGCCTCCTCCAGACGACTCTCAACAGCTTGGGATATTTTTAAATGAATTCTTTAAAATACATTTGCAAAGTCAATTATTTTGAATCTCATCTGAAGCAATTAAAAAACATCATGACATTTAAGGTGATATTTTTCCAAGTAAAATAATTATAAATAATACTAATTATGAACAAGTCATTCAGTTACTCTCACTCTGGCTCAACCTTTAGGTTAATAAACCGATTCATTAAAATTCATGTTGCTCAAAGGGCCAATTTGTTAAAAAATGTAGCGACATTTCACCACAAGTGGGATTGATATTTTGTTTAACAATAATCAGGGCTGTCTTTTGCAGAACAGAGTATGGCTGACTAGTAGGTATAGAAAACTAGAGTTTTTTATTCCTTTCTTGGTGATGCTTCTCAGTTGGGTACAAAATGATGGTGATGAAGAAAATGGTGATGCTAAGATACGAAACTAAAACTTTGAATTTGGAAAGTACCTTACAGAGATTTCTGAAAATATCAGGACAACTGCTCACAAAAACTGACAATGTCAGTCTTCAGCCTGGGAAGCACTTTAGATATGTCCCTCTGTGTGCTTCATGTGTTTCGTTTTCTGCAAAGATGTAGAGCAGGGATTTGCAAATACAGCCCATAGATGAAATCTAGTCTGCAAATAAAGTTTTATTGAAATAAAGTACATCTCTTCACTTACATGTTCCAATGGCTGCTTTCTTAGTACAAAAGCAAAATTGAGTAATTACAACAGGGAAAATATGGCCAGCAAAGCTTAAAATATTTATTATTTGACTGTTTTCACAGAGTTTGCCAACTAACTCCAGGTGTAAGGTATCAAAAGTCAGTTATTTTGAATGAATAACACCAACCAATGTTTAAGAGAACTTTACAGATTATAAAATCTGACCACATTATTTTGTAACAGGTATGCTTATCCTCACTTAACTGAGAAAAGAGATTGCAAACTCTTCCAGGGTCATGCAGCCATTAAGTGGTGCAGGCGGGACCCATGCTGCCCTGACTGCAGCCTGTGGAGAGGCAGGAGAGCAGGTGGCTCTCAGCTGCAGCAACAGCTGCCTGTCTCCTTCAGACGCCCAGATGTGACTGTTGTCAAAGACAGCAGAGCAAGCAAGACTCTTGAAATTCTGTTCTTTCTTTATTTCACCTTGGCCTGAGTGATTTTAACCTCAGTCGATTTCTATGTTACTGTGCTCATAACCACACAGGTACTACTAAACAGAAAGGAGACCAAAGTGCTTTGCAGTCAGAGCTAAGCCTTACTGCCTCAGCTCTCACTATCCCCACTGAAGGACCATGTTCACCCAAGGACCAAATTGGCACTGTGGCATGGACAGTCTGAAATAACCAGTAACAAAAAAGGCTTTGTTTTTGGAATATAACCTTTTTAAAAGTTTGCTTTCTGAAACAGCAAAGCCCATCTTTATTATGTATTTATATCACTTCGTTATCAAAGTTATATTTTTCTCCCAAGCTCATTTAATCTACTCACAAAGTGGCCACAAGGCACTGGATATCTGGAGGAAGGAAGCCTGCAATGAAGACTTTGCCTTTGAGATCCCTAGATATAAAACAAATTGTTAGCAGAAACAAAATATTTTCTTTTATTCTTGTTTTATTTTTCAAATTACTTTTATTTACAGTTGATGTTCAATACTGTATTAGTTTCAGGTGTACAACATAGTGATTAGACATTCATATACCATAAAAAATGATTACCTCCATAAATCTAGTATCCATCCACCACAATATATAGCTATTACCATATAATCAACTACATTCCCTATGCTGCACTTTACATCCTTATGACTGTTATTGTAACTAACAATTACAGTTCTTAATCTCTTCATTTTTTACCCATTCCCTTAGCCCCCTTCCATTTGCCAGCCATGAATTTGTTCTCTTTATCTATTAGTTTGTTTGTATTTTGTCTGTTCATTTATTTTATTTTCAATATTTCAAATATAAGTGAATTCATGGTATTTCTTTTTCTCTGACAGGCTTATTTCACTTACCACACCTTATAGATCTATCCCTGTTGTTGCAAATGGTAAGATTTCTTCTTTATAAAGAATATATTCTTCATATTCTACTGTAGAGTAATATTCTACTGTATACATGTACTGCATATTCTTTTTCCAGTCATCTATCCTTAAACACTTAGGTTGCTTCCATCTTTGGCTATTATAAATAATGCTGCAATGAACACAGGGATGCATGTATCTTTTTGAATTAGTGTATTAGATTTCTTCAGGTAAATATTCAGAGTAGAATTGCTGGGTCATGTGTTAGTTCTATATTTATTTATTTTTTTCAGCTAACTCCATACTGTTTTCCACAGTGGCTGCACCAATTTACAATCCCACCAATGGTGCACAGGGGTTCCCTTTTCTCCGCGTCCTCGAAAATAGCTGTTGTTTCTTGATTTATTGATGGTAGCCATTCTGACAGGTGTAAAGTGATACCTCATTGTGGTTTTAATTTGCATTCCCTGATGATTAGTGATGTTGAGCATATTTTCATGTGTTATTGGCAAATACTTTCTCCCATTCAGTAGGATGTCATTTTGTTAATGGTTTCCTTCTCTCTGAAAAGTTTTAGTGTGATGTAGTCCCACTTGTTTATTTTTTTCCTTTTGTTTTCCTTACTCAGGGAAACTTACACAAAGAAATATTTCTAAGAGTAGCACTAAAGAGTTTACTGCCTATGTTTTCCTATAGCAGTTTTATGGTTTTGGGTCTTACATTTTAACTTGTTAATACATTTTGAGTTTATTTTTTATACAGTGTAAAAAAGTGGTCTAGTGTCATTTTTTTGCATGTGTCTGTTTGCTTTTCCCAACATTAGTTATTGAAGAAACTGTCCCTCATTGTATAAAGTTGCCTATTGTCATAGATTAAGTGACCGTATATGTGTGGATGTTGTTTGTGGGCCTTCTGTCCTCTTCCATTGATCTATGTATCTGTTTTTATCCTGGTATTACACAGTTTTTGATTACTATGGCCTTGCAGTATAGTTTGGTATCAGACAGGGTGGTGATAACTCCAACTTAGTTCTTTCTTCTTAGTTTGCTAGGGCTATTTGAAGCATTTTGTGGTTTCATATACATTTCAAAAATTATATAATCTAGTTCTGAAAAATATTATTGGTATTTTTATAAGGATTAAATTAAATTTTTAGACTGCTCTGGGTAGTATGAATATTTTAATGATGTTCTTCCTGTCCATGAGCATGGTATATGCTTTCATTTCTTTGTGTCTTCTTCAATTTCTTTCCTCAGTGTCTTACAAAATTCTGAGTATTAGTCTTAGTTCATTAAATGTATTCCTATGTAATTTATTCTACTTGATGCAATGATAAAATGGATTCTTTTCTTAATTTCTCATTCTGATAGTTCCTTATTGGTGTACAAAGTGCAACCAATTTCTGAATATTAAATTTCTTTTCTGGCACATTACTGAAATTATTTATTAGTGTTCAATAGTGTTTGATGGATTCTCATATATAGTATCATGTTGTCTACAAATAATGACAGTTCTACTTCCTTCTTTCCAATTTGGATGCTTTTTATTTCTCCTTCTTGTCTGATTGTTGTGTCTAGGACTTCCAGTACAATACTGAATAAAAGTTGTGAAATGGACATCCTTGTCTTATTCTGAATCTTTAAGGAAAAGCTTTTAGCTTTTCAAACTTGTATACTAAGGTTTGTCATGTATGGTCCTTATTATGTTGAAGTATGTTCCCTCTATCCCCATTGTGCAGCAAATTTTTAATCATTAATGGATGTTGGATTTTGTCAAAAGCATTTTCTGCACCAATTTATTATTTAAAATATTTTATTTATTTATTTTTAGAGAGGGGGAAAGGAGGGAGAAAGAAAGGGAGAGAAGCATCAATGTGTGGTTGCCTCTTGAGTGCCCCCTACTGAGGATGTTGCATGCAACCCAGACATATGCCCTGCCTAGGAATCGAACCAGCTACCCTTTGGTTCACATGCCAGTGCTCAATCCAGTGAGTTACACCACTCAGGGCTGTGTATCTATTTATATCATTATATAATTTTTATCCTTCATTATGTCTATGTGGAGTATCATGTTAATTGATTTGTGGATATTGAATTCACCTTATACCCTAGGAATAAATTCCACTTGATCATGATGATTCTAGTCTCATCGAATAAGTTTGGGAGCCTTCCTTCCTCTTTAATTTTATTTGAATAATTTGAGATGGATGGGTTTTAGTTCTTCTTTTAATGTATGGTGAAAGTCACCCATGAAGCATCTGGTCCAGGAATTTTGCTTGTTGGGAGTTTTTTGATTACTGATTCTATTTCATTAGTAGCTATTAGTCTGTTTAAAATTTCTCTTTCTTACTAATTCAGGCTTGGAAGACTGTAAGTTTCTAGGAATTTATGCATTTCTTGTAAGTTATCCAGTTGTTTTGTAGTATATTCTTCTAATCCTTTTTATTTTTGTCATGTTAGTTGTCACATCTTTGATTTCTGATTTTATTTATTTTGGTCCTCACTGCTTCTTTTATGAGTCTGGCTGAAGTTTTGCCAATTTTGTTTTTCTTTCCAAAGAATCAACTCTTGGTTTCACTGATGTTTTCTACAATTTTTAGACTTTATTTATTTCCTCTCTGATGTTTATTATTTCCTTTCTTCTACTGAATTTGGGCCTTTTTAATTCCTTTTTCCTAGTTACTGAAGATGTAAAGTGATATTATTTCAGAATTTTCTTGCTCCTTGAGGTAGCCCCGTTTTACTATAAACTTCTCTCTTAGAACTGCTTTGGCTGAGTCCCATAAACTTGAGTCATTGTGTTTTCATTTTCATTTGTCTCAAATAATCTTTTAATTTGCTCCTTGATCTCATTGTTCACCTACTCATTGTTTAGTAGCATGTTATTTAGCCTCCATATATTTGTGTGTTTTTTAGTTTTCTTCTTGTAATTGATTTCCAGTTTTATACTATTGATATCAGAGAAGATGTTTCATATCATTTCAATCTTCTTAATTTTATTGAGATATTTTGTGGCATAATATATGGTCTATCCTGGAAAATGTCCCATGTATACTAGAAGAAAATGTGTATTTTGAAGCTTATGGGAGAAATCCTCTAAAAATATTAATTACTTAAGTCCTTGTGGTCTAAAGTATAATTTAATATCACTATGTCTATTGATTTTTCTGCCTGTATAAAATTTTTATTGAGGACTCCTGAAAGACAGAGGTGTAAGTAGAAACCCTTCACTTCCTCACACAACCAAAAAGAAGATAACAACCAATCTAAAATCAATAAACAACCAGAAGTGCCAGATAATCAAACTGCATGGAACTGTGGCAACCAAGGAATCAAAGAAAAAAATCAACCAGAACAACCAGACCAGTAAGAATTCACAACAAGGCTGTGCAGACAGGGATGGCTCAGAAAAACTGCAACGAGGCTGGGGGCCTGGGTGGATGGGGCTGCCCAAAGGCCAAACTGAGACTCACAACTGATGGTGGACTATGGCAGGGGATGCCACAGTGGGAGAAACTCCCAGTCTCATACCAGAGTCCACTGGAAAGTGGGCTAGAGACAAGCTGACAGCTGCATTGTTCCCTCTTTGACCTCCCCCCACCACAGGCAGCACCACAAAGAGTGTTGCTCTGGCTGGCTGAATACCTAAGGCCCCACCCCCTTACAACTTATCAGATGTGCCAAGACAAAGAAATATGGCCCAAATGAGGGAACACAGCAAAACTTCAGAAAGAGAACTAGGCAATGAGGAGATAGCCAACCTATCTGATGGAGAATTTAAAGCTCTGGTAATCAAAATGCTCACAGAACTGATTGAGCTTGGTTGAAAAATGAAAAAAACATAAGTAAGATACCCAAACTGAAATAAAGTAAAATATTCAGGGAACCAACAGTGATGAAGGAAACCAGGGCTCAAAGCAACGATTTGGAACAAAAGGAAAAAATAAACATCTAACCGGAACAGAATGAAGAAACAAGAATTCAAAAAAGTGAAGAGAATCTTACAAACCTCTGGGACAACCTGAAACTTTCCAATATCTGAATTATAGGGGTGCCAAAAGGGAAGAACAATAGCAAAAAATTGAAAACTTATTTGAATAAATAATGAAAGAAAACTTCTCCAATCTGGCAAAGGAAATAGGCTTCCAGGAAGTCCAGGAAGCTCAGAGAGTCCCAAAGAAGTTGGACCCAAAGAGGAGCACACCAAGGCACATAATCATTAAGTAACCCAAGATTAAAGACAAAGAGAAAATCCTGAAAGCTACAAGAGGAAAGGAGAGAGTCACCTACAAAGGAGTTCCCATAAGGCTATCAGCTGATGTCTCAAAAGAAACCTTACAGGCAAGAAGGAGCTGGAAAGAAGTATTTGAGGTCATGAAAGGCAAGGACATACATCCAAGATTAATCTATCAAGCAAAGCTATCATTTAGAATGGAAAGGCAGATAAAGTGCTTCCCAGATAAGGTCAAGTTAAAGGAGTTCATCATCACCAAGCCATTATTATATGAAATGTTAAAGGGACTTATCTAAGAAAAAGAAGGTAAAAAATATGAACAATAAAATGACAACAAACTCACACTATCAACAAATGAACCTAAAAGAAAAGACAAACAATGAAAACAAAAACTAAGCAAACAACTAGAACAGGAACAGAATCAGAGAAATGGACATCACATGGAGGGGTTTCAGTGGAGAGGGGGGAGGGAGGAATAGAGGGGGAAAGGTGCAGGAAAGAAGAAGCATAATTAGTAGGCATAAAATAGATGGAGAGAGGTAAAAATGGTATAGGAAACAGAAAACTCAAAGAACTTATATGTATAACCCATGGACATGAACTAGGAGGGAATGCTGGAGGGTTGGGGAGGCAGGGCAGAGGGGGGATAAAGGCAGAAATATTGGGAAAACTGTAATAGCATAATCAATAAAAATACTTAAAAATCTATTTTCATTAATGTCAAAGGGTGTTAAAGTCCCCTACTCTTATTGTCTTACTGTTGATCTCTTGCTTTATATCTGTCAACACTTGTATTAAATATTAGGTGCTTCTCATTGAGTGTGTAAATATTTACAAGGGTTTTATTCTTTTGTTGGGTTGATCTCTTTATCATTATGAAATGCCCTTTGTCTTCTAGGTACAGCCTTTGTGTCTGTACCTATCTCAGGGTGCAGATAAAATAGCCTTAAAGTCTATTTTATCTGATATAAGTATTGCTATCTCAGTTTATTTTTTATTTTCATTTGCATCAGATATCTTTTTCCAGCCCTTTACTTTCAGTCACTGTGTCTCTTTTGATATGAAGTGGGTCTCTTATAAGCACCATGTGTATGGGTCTTATTTTAATCCATTCAGCCACCCTATATTTTGTGATTTAGTCTATTTACATTTAAAGAAATTAGTGATTGTTACATAATTATTGGCATTTTGTTCATTATTTTCTGATTATTTTGTAGTTCTTTCTGTTTCTATTTTAATCTCTTGTTTATTTTTCTTTTAAATTATATTTTATTGATTATGCTGTTACAGTTGTCCTAATTTTTTTCCCTTTGGTCCCCTCCCAGCACTCCCACTCCCTCAGGCAATCCATACCTCTGTTCATGTCCATGGGTCATGCATATAAATTCTTTGGCTATTCCATTTCCTACACTGTGCTTTATATCCCTTTGCCTATTCTGTAACTACAAATTTGTACTTCTTAATCCCCCCACCTCTTTACACGTTCCCCCACACCCCCTCTCATCTGGAAATCATCAAAATGTTCCCCATATTCATGATTGTGTGTTCTTCTTGTTTGCTTAGCTTGGTTTTTTTAGATTCACTTGTTAGATATGTATGTATTGCCATTATTGTTCATAGTTTTGATCTTTTTTAAAAGTTAGGCATGCTTGGAATTTTCTTTTAAAGATTTTATTTATTTTTAGAGAGAGGTGAAGGGAAGGAGAAAGACAGGGAGAGAAACATCAATGTGTGGTTGCCTCTCATGCACTACATACTGGGAACCTGGCCTGCAACCTAGGCATGTGCCCTGACTGGATATTGAACCCATGACACTTTGGTTGGCAGTCTGGCACTCAAGCCACTGAGCCATACCAGACAGGCTTCTTTTTCTTAAATAAGTCCCTTAATCATTTCATAAATAATGGTTTGGTGATGGTGAACTCTTTTAGATTTTTCGTGTTTTGCAAGCTCTTTATCTGCCCTTCAATTCTAAATGAATGCTTTGCTGGGTAGAACAATTTTGGCTGAGGTCCCTGCTTTTCATGACTGAATAGTTCTTGCTAATCCCTTCTAGCCTACAAAGTTTCTTTGGAGAAATCAGCTGACAGTCTTATGGAAACTCCCCTGTAGGTAACTAACTGCTTTTCTCTTGCTGTTTTTAAGATTCTCTTTCTCTTTAACCTTTGGCATTTTAATTATGATATGTCTTGGTGTGGGCCTCCTTGCATCTGTCTTGTTTGGGACTCTGTGCTTCTTGGACTTGCCTGTCTATTTCCCTCAACAAATTAAGGAAGTTTTCTTTTCATTATTTTTTCAAATAGATTTCCAATTTCTTGCTCTTTTTTTTCTTCTACTGGCATCCCTATGATGCAAATTTTGGAATGCTTAAAGTTGTCCTATAGGATGCTTACACTGTCCTTGTTTTTTTTGGATTTTTTTTCCTTCTTATTGTTCTAATTGGTTGTTTTGTTTGTTTGTTTGTTTTTTGCTTTCTTATGTTCCTAGTCATTGACTTGATTCTTGGCTTCATCCACTCTATTGTTGTTTCCCTGTGAATTTTTCTTTATTTCAGTTAGTATATCCTTCATTTCTGACTGGATCTTTTTTTATGCATTGAGGTCCTTACTAAGTTCCTTGACCATCCTTATAATCAGTGTTTTGAACTTTGCATCTGATAGATTGCTTATCTCCATTTCATTGAGCTCTTTTTCTAAAGTTTTGATTTGCTCTTTCATTTGGGCCATGTTTCTTTGTCTCCTCATTTTGGCAGCCTCCCTGTGTTTGTTCCCATGTATTAGGTAGAGCTGATATGACCCCCTGTCTTAGTAGCATAGACTAATGTAGTAGGTGTCCTGTAGGGTCCAGTGGCATAGTCTCCCCTATCACCCAAGCTGGGTACTTGAGCTTCACCCTCCATGAGGGATGAGTACACCCTCTTCTTGTAGTTGAGCCTCAATTGCTGTTGGCAGGTCAATGGGAGAGATTTAGCAGGCCAGTCAGTTGCAAGGACTGGCTGTGACCACTGACCACCAACCTCCTCTCTCTGTGGAGGATCAGCTGTGCAGGGACAGGATGGTGGTATTCCAACATGGTCTGTAGCCATCCAATGGGTGTACAATCTCTGGAGTTTCCCGGGTGATGCCAGCCAAGTCAGCCACCACCTGTGTTCCACCTGGGGCCACCTGGCATTTGCTACAGAGCAATCTGAAAATAGCTGCTACTTATGCTGGGCTTGGAGGTTCCCAAGTGAAGCCAAACTGGGAACCAAAACTGGCTGCTGCTAGTGCCAGGCCCAGGCCCACTTAGCCAGAGATATGGGGATCTGGGGACTCAATGAGGCTGATCATTAGTTGTTTGGGAGGATTTAGGAAGATGTGAGAACTGAGCCAAGACCAGCTATTTATATGGAAAAGCCACTGTTAAAAGCTTGAGTGTACCATAAATTGGGTGAGGCAGAGCCTGAGAGATTCCACAGGGTGGAGCAAACTCTGTGAGCCAGGTTGATGGAATCTCAGATATGGCTCCTGCCTGCTGATTCTATGGCTCTGTGCGGGGAGAGTTGAGAAAAAGAACAATGGCCTGTGCCCTCCTTTTAGTCTGGTAGAAAGCCATACCCCCAGCTCTTGCCCTGATGCCAGACACTTTAGTTCCTCCCCATTTGCCCCTGGTACCTTTCACACTGCTACCCCAGTGATGGAACTCAGATGGAGTGAGTCTGAGTAAGCCCATGTGTGGGCCCTTTAAGAGGCACTTCTTGGAAATCCAGTATTCCTCCTCACTGACTCAAATCCCACTGGTTTTTACAGCTGGATGTTATGGGGGCTTATCTTCCTGGTTTTGGAACCCTGGGCTAGGGGTGGGAGCTGTTGTTGAGCTGGGACCCTTCACTCACAAGATAGCTCTCCTGCATTTTTATTGACCACACATGGGACCAGCCTGTTCTGTTTCTCCCCATCTCTACCTCTCCTACCAGACTGGATGGATGTGGTTTTCTTAGTCCATAATTGTCAAACTTCCATTCAGCTCAATTTCTGACAGTTATGAGTGATGGTGGTTCTGTAGTTTAGTTGTAATTTTAATGTGGTTGTGGGAGGAGGTGACCTGTGTTTACCTATGTCTCCATCGTGACCAGTCTTGCTTTCTTTTCTTGTATATTGATGAATTTTTGTAGAGTTTACTTTGGATTCCTTACTCTTTATTTCTTATATATCTTTTATAGATTTTTAGTTTGTTTTTACTATGTGCTACATGTATACTAAGCAAAGTGTATAGTAGTCTAATTTGATGTTCACTTAAGTTTGAACAAATTCTAAAGTCTCTACAATTTTTACTCACATACCCACTTTTATAGTTTTCTCATTGTTTTTTACCTTCTTTGTATGTTTGTTTATATTTCTTAATTTAATGTTTTAATCACGCATGGTCTTTCTACTTTTGTGTTTTAAATTTGTACTAGCATTATAGCTGGTTGATTTTCTGCTTGTACTGTTTACTTTTGTCAGTGAGATTTTTTTCTGTATTTTCTTATTCCTATTCTTGATCTTTTGTTTTCCTCTTAAAAACATTCTTTAAACATTTCTTGTAATACTGGTTTAATAGTAATGAACTCTTTTAGCTTTTTCTTGTTGGGATAACTCTTTATCTCTCATTGTATTATAAATTAGAGCTTTGCTGGGGTAGAGTGATCTTGGATGCAGTTTGTTTTTTTTTCATCACTTGGAATATTTTATGCCAGTTCCTTCTGGCCTAGAGATTTTCTGTTGAGAAATCAGCTGGAAGTTTTATGGGAACTCCCTTATTAGTAACCGTCCTTCTCTTGCTGCTTTTAAGTATCTCTCTTTGTCTTTAAGGTAAGCCTTTTAATTATGCTGTGTTTTGGTATGGGCCTCTTTTTGTTCATTTTGTTTGTGACTCTCTGTACTTCCTGGAATTATATATCTATTTCCTTCCTTAGGTTAGGGAAGTTTTCCATCATTATTTTAAATTGGTTTTCAATTGCTACGTCTCTCTCTTCTTCTTCTGGTACCTCTGTGAAATAAATGTTGTTATACTTGATATTGATCTAGGAGTCCCTTAAACTATCATTTAAATTTTTTTCCTTCTGTTCCACCTGAGTGTTTTCTGATTCCTTGTCTCCCAGATCACTGTCCTGACCCACAAATTTGTACAATCTGCTGTTGATTCCCTCTGATACAGGCTTTATTTCAGTTATTGTAGTCTTCATTTCTGACCATTCTTTTTTATGTTTTATATTTCCTTTTTTATACTTTCTGTGTCTTTGTTGAAATTTTCACTGAGTTCATAATTTTTTCCCCTCAGTTCATGAGAATTCTTATAACCAGTATTTTGAACTCTTCATCTGGTAGGTTGCTTGTCTCCATTTAGTTTAGTTTTTATTCTGTAATTTTGTTCTGTACTTTCATTTTGTACATGTTTTTTTGTTTCCCCATTTTGGCTGCTGTTCAGTATTTGTTTCAATGTATTTGGTAGACCTGTTATATTTCCCAGTCTTGACAGTGTGGCCTTGTGTAACAGGTGTCCTGTAGGGTCCAGCAGCACAGTTGTCCTGTTCAACTCAGCCAGGAGCTCCAGGGGTGTCACTTGTGTGGGGTTTGTGTGCCCTCCAGTTTTAGTTGAGCCTAAATTGCTGTTGGTACACCATTGGGTGGGTTTGACCCTCCGACTCATTGACTGTGAGGTCTGGACATGACTATAGCAAATGAGTTGTTCTGTGGGGTTTGACCTGACAGAGTGGAAATCACTTTAGCAGGGCCCTGTTACCAGCTGAGTCTGATCTTTGGATGTGTTGTTTATGGAGCTGGTTGTATGGTTTTCTCATGTGTTTTGAAGCCAATCACTGGTTGTGTTGTTTCTGGAGGTTCTTGCCAGGGGCTTCTTTGCAGGCCAAGGTCATCTGCCACTTTTGCTTGCTTGGGGCCTCTTGGAAGGAGCTACAAAATGATTTGAGGTTGATTACCACTTGTGCTGGACTTGAAGGTACTTGGAGAGGCTATGATGCAAACCAAGGTCAGCTACCACTCTACTGGGCTTAAGACCCTTTTGTGGGCCCCATAATATGAACTGAGGCCAGCTGCCATTTGTGCTGGGCTTATGGTTTCTTAGTTGAAGAGTGTTCCAAACCTAGATAGCCATAAGTATGTCAGATTGGGGTCACCTGATGGAAGATGCAGTGCAAGTTGAGACCAGTGCTGATTGTGCTGGGCTTGCTGCCTCTTAGCAAGAGCTAGAAGGCCGCTGAATTAGACCATGGCTTGTTTGGGTTATGTGAATCATTCAGAGATTTGGGAAAGTCTACAACAGGAGCCAATGCAGGCTGATTGTATAAAGGAGCTTCTGGAAGAGTCTCTGACCAGGTGGTGAGTTGGTGGAGTAGACTCTCAGGGACTCATCAGAGCAGGGTGAATGGTATTACTCAGGGTAATAGAGACTCAGATTTTGTGCTCACTGTTTCAGGTTGATAGGTTGGAGGAGAGTTCAGCAAAGGAACTATGGAGACTGCCAGCACTTCTGTCCCTGAAGTGAGTTTCCTCAACTGCTGTCTTTCCAATCCTTGCCCTGAAGTTAGTAAATTCAGTTTCTCCTGATACGTCCCTGGTGCTTTTTGAGCTGTGCCCTTGCACTGGCACTTAGAGCCAGTGGGTATGTGACCAAGTGAGTTGTGTGCTGACCCTTTAAGAGAAGAGCTTTGATCTTTAACAGGCTTTTGTTTTTCTCAGATGCAATCCCTACTGGTTTTCATAGCCAGATGTTAGGGGACTCTTCTTCCAGGCACTGATGGCTTAGATTTTGGAGCCCATGTGGGGCTGAGCCTCTCACTCCCCAGGGCAGGGAAGTCCTCAACAGAGAGATCTTACCTGATTCTTAATTGCCACACTGTGGGTTGGATTCTGCCTATTTTGTCCACATCCCTCCTGCCAGTTTCAACATGGATTCTTCCTTAAATCCTTAGTTATAGGAATTCTGTTCAGCTAGTCTTCATGTGGTTATTAATGTTGGTTGTTTTATACCTTAGATGTAATTTCGATGTGGTTGTGGGAGGAGGAAAACACAGTTTACCTACTCTGATATCTAGACTGAAATGTCTCAGATTTTCATAATATTTTTCTTGGAAAGCAGGTAAGGGATAAAACATGAGAGAAGAGGACAAGAAACTCCTATGCCAAACTTTTTCTAAAGATTCCAAACCAAAGATAAGGATTTAAATAATTGAACTATTTCCATTTTTTCACTCAACCAACATGTATTTTGAGTGTCCACTGTGGCTGGCATTGTCAGGATTTAAAGTACAATCATACTGTCTAAGATTAGAATATATTTCAGGAAGTGATTTAATAGAAATATAAACACATTTATGTGTATTTATAATATGCATTAGAAATAAGCAATAAAATAGGAGTGCAGATTAAATCTGAGCATGCTCAAAGGGGAAGTCATCTTCCTTATTGGACAATCACTGAAGATATTGTGGAGATAGTGGCATTTGTGAGACTCAAGGAATATATAGGTTTCAGACATATAGAAATGGAAGGAGGTGGGCATACTAGGAGAAAACACAAGAAGCAAAGTCATAGGGCAAAGTGTAGAAGTTGTATGTGATCAGAAAGTCATTAATTCTGTTTGGAGCATATGTTTATGGAGGAATGGAGGAAGATAAGGTTGGTGAATTAGGTCAGAACTAGATTCTAGAGAGCTTAGAATTGAAGATCAGTGGGTTTGTTCTTTATTCTGTAGATGATAGGAACCATTGAGTTTATGTTCCTGCAGGATAATAACATGATCATACCTGTGATTTGGGAAAGAGTGTGACAGATGCTTCAGAGAACTTGAACAAGGCCACCAGTTAGTGGCTACAGCAAAGGTGAATATGGTGACCCCTTTCTGTGCTTCATCACAAGGATGCTCCTCTGCAATCTTACCATCAGAGGCTACAGCACTGGCTGAGGGCTTTCTGAGGGCATTTGTTTAAGGGAATGCCAGTGGCATTTACTCATAAAACCAAAATGCCATTGGGGCCAGAAATAGGGGTTTTGGTTACTTCCTTAGACAGGATGCACTTGGGGTGATTATACATGTGATTCATGGAGATTGGGAAACAAGTCCTCCACAAACAAACACCCCTCCCCTCTAAGCCCTGTGACTCATGGTTTCTTCAGTTTGGAAAGCTCTAGAGTCCAGGCAGAATTTGAGATATGATGTTAAATCATAAATCATTTGTGTTCATTGTTACAAGAGAAATATTTTTATTCATTCATTTAATCATTCAAATAGTAAACATTTAGTGAGCTCTTACTGTTTTGAGATACATAGGACCTGGAGTTGTAAAACATATTTCCTTCCATAAAATAGTTCCCAGTTTATCTGGGAAATCAGATATAGCATGAACAATATGTATGACATATGAGTCATACATATGAGTATGACATAAATGCTATTATAGAGAAATACAAACAGTATTAAAGGCCAGAAGAAAGACCCATAACTGCTTTGGGAGTCATCATATTTGGGTCCTAAAGAATGACTGTTCATCATGTATTTATTCAATAATTCAATAAATAGTTATAAATTACTTACTATATGATAAGCAGTATACTAGATGTGAGATTCCATGTTTTCTGGAGTTTACATCGTAACGAGTGGAACCAGATAGTAAATACATCTGGAAACCAAACAACAAGTCCTTACCTTCAGAGAATTCATTCAATACATTCATGTAGAGAAAATTACCAAGAACTGCAACTAGAATTTAATTCTAAGAATGTAGAAGAACATATGCAAGAAGAAGTATATATCTAGCTCTACTTGGAAAGAATGGAAAAAGGCACCTCAGGTTTGGGGATAACCAATACAATAAGAAAACTTATTAATAAGATTGAAATATGATGAGAAAGTTGCCTTGACACTCTCTGGCTGGAGTTGACAGAGAGAAGATAGGCATCATTTTCACACAGAGACTCATAGCATTGAGTCTCCAGACATTTGGATTTTCATTGCTGTCAGGCAAATGGAGTCACTGATTTAGGAATGTGAGTACTATAGTTTAAATTCATTAATCATTTTTCTGTACTTTCAGTCTAACTGTTCTGCAAAGGTTCAGTGTCATGAAAATAAAAACTTAAGACACTGACTTCCTCTTCACTTAAATCATATTCAGGTCAAATTCTGTGTCAGCCAACTCTGGCTTAGAGGTCATACTTGATTCTCATTTTATCAGGCTATCTAAAATAGCCAGGCCATGAGGTAGTTATTGTTGTGGTACTCATTGGAATGAGATTTGACCTATATAAGGAAGAGAAATAGGACAGAAATAGCTTTTAAGCCTATTCCAGGCTTAGAGAATCCAACATAAGCAACTGTAGAATCACAGAGCTGGAAGGGACTCAAGGTTACTTAAGGCTATCCTGGCACCTACCTCTAGAAAGATACAGGCCTATCAGGAAATTTAATATAAATTCTAGAACTAATTATTTTAGCCATACATTAAAAATGTACCCATTCTGAATGGTATAGTTCCCTTCAGGGCAGTGATGTTGCCTAGCCTTAGGTAAAACAGTTTCGTATCTCCTATTTTACAGATCTTGGAACCTCTATAGCATATTCTTTTGAATACACTTAGTAGGAGAAAATCACTGTCTTTGGAGAATGTTTTGCATTTTCACAAACCAAAGTTCTACATATAATTGGTCCAGCTGAATATCATTTTTTTGTTTTGTCTTTATCCTCACATGAAGACTTGCTTATTGATTTTAGAGAAGGGGGAAGGGAGGGAGAGAGAGAAACATCAGTCGGTTGCCTCCTATAGGCATGCCTACCAGGGACTGAATGTGCAACTCAGGCATGTGCCCTGACTGAGAATTGAACTCATGACCTTTCAGTTTACAAGACAAAGCTCTAACTGACTGAGCCACATCATCCAGGGCTGAGTGATATCATTTTTGTTTAAAAATAAATTTAAATGCAGCTGTGATATTATGAGGTGACATTTTGCTATGTTTATAATGGACTGAAAAGGGACTTACTCTCAGCTGCAAAAGTAATTAGTAAAATACTCCCCAGATGGCTGATTTGATGGTATAGGAACTCTGGTAAGTTCTACTATTTCTCACTCTAGCTGGTGAACTAGAGATCAAAGAGCATGCCTTGTTTGTCTCAAAATGCCCACCTACCACAGAGGTAGGTGCATGTCAGGCTATTTGTTGAATGAATTAAAAGACAATTGCATCATCACTTTATAGTCATAAATTATTATTCATTTTTTCATCAAATATGAATCCTGTGATCACCTCTTACCTTGAGACCAATTAGCCACAAACGAGAAGGGAAGCAGTCTGTGCCATGGGAAGAGAGTTCAGGTTCTAGTGTAAACTCTGTTATGAGTAGAACTGGCTGGACTTGGGAAAAGTACTTAATCCTGTGTCTCCACTTATTTATGTTTTATTCTTGTCATACTCACTGAGAATGTTTGTTCATTGATTGAGACAGAGAGAGAGAGACCTCAATGTGAGAGAGGAACATGGATCGGTTACCTCCCATATGTGTCCTGACCAAGGATCAAATCTGCAACCATTTTGATGTATGGGTTCCAACCAGCTGATCCATCCAGCAAGGGCCTGTGTTTTGGTTTAAATAAAAGTATTGAACTAGATTATGGGAAAAGGTATATTTGAGGAATAAAATATTGAGTAGTTACTTTGTGCCCATTTTCTCTGCTTGATGTGGGAGATTTGTTAAGGTCTTAGGGTAGCTCAGGATTCTGTGCTTGCTAGTAACAAAAACTCAGCTTGATTTATTCAAAGTAAACAAACAAACAAACAAACAAAAACCTCAAGGAAAGATAGGAATATACCAGATTCCAGAAATTGCCAGAAGCAGGGACTCAGGCACTTCCATGACACACTTCCTCCTACTTTGTCCTTGGTTTCTCTCTCAGAACCAGCTTACTCTCTCTGATCTGTGTCCTCTGTGAGCCTAGAGAAATTTGCAAAATCTCTGGGCAGGAGGGCAAGACACCTTTACTGGAAGCTGCTTTTAGAACCATGAGTTTGGCTGGAGAGAGGGCAGGAAAGGGATTGCTATACAACAAAAAAGTAGAGCACCAGTAAGCTTGTTGTCTTTGTTTGCTGACCACTTGCATGCTACTCCTCTTGCTCCATGTATGTTGTCCTGGTGATCTCCTATTCTTTTTGAAGACCATGCTCAGCTTCATCATCTCCGAGGGCTGACTGCCTGGGCAGCAGAATCCCTGCCTGTTTATGCTCTCAGAGCACCCTGAACCCATCTGTACTGGGGAAATACAGCACCTCACATTGTTTGTCATGGTCTGTTGATAGATTTTTCTTCCCTATGAGACTGGGGAAGAAAAACTTCTCTAAGTCACTAACTGCCTTCACTGGTTTTGCATTACTTTATTAGTTTACTTATTTATTGATTATTGATAGCCTACTGTGCGATGGGTTCTGAGAATTCAAGAGAAGTAACCCAAGATCCCTGTTCTCAAAACAATCAAGATCTGGTGGGAAATATATGATAAACAGATGTTTGCAATACAGTGCAGTGGGATGGGTTCACCAGAGATCAGCACTGATGTTATAGGAGCACATGGGAGAGTGTCTTCCCTGAAGCAAGGGAAGGGGTAAGAAGGCCAGAGAGACTTTTCAAGAAAGAGAAGGGGGCCACTGTTGGCCTGTGCTGGGTTCTGTCAAATAGGATTAAGGTGTGAGGTTTGGAGGTGGCGAGAATTTTTTGCAGTAAGAACAGGCCATAAGAGCTCAAGAAATGACTGAAATTACAATATAGTCAAAGGCTTATGTTTGAATGGGATAGATAAGAAAGAGATGAAATTAAAATAAGACAGTTTCTGACAAAGTACTAATTTTATACCACAATGCACTAGGAGGTTAGAAGAGATTGAGATCACCATGAGTCATGAAGGAAATCTTTAAGAAAATGCATGTATTACCTCACTATATGGGGAGCCAACAGAGATTAATCTGAAATCGGAGAGTTGGGTTTCAGCCTCACACTGCCAGGTATTAACTGGTGATAATTTCTCAATTTCTAATTTCTACACTGTAAAGCAAAAACACTAAGATTCATCTCTCAGAGTTATGCTGAAGATAGAATAAGACATGTAAATGAAAATACTTAGTAAAATATAAAGTACTAGACAAACTTATTCTTTAAATCTGCTTATCTGCAAAACAAGAGATTTATTAACTGACAAGAATATTTGGAAGATATGAAAAGGTATATAAATATAGTTACATGACAAGATATGATATTCATATTAAGAGGTATGTTGATTGTACTTACTGGCTAATAATCTTGATTGATGCTATTGAAAAATGCATAATATGTTAATGGGTTGATTGTGGCTTTCTATACATTCCTGACTCTGAGGATAAGGCAAAGAAGCACCACTTCAAAATAGGCAGACTCACAGCTACACATGTGATATGCTAGGAATTAAGTCATTTGGATGTTGTGACTATAAAGTATTCTGTCTACCAAGTGAAGTACTCATACAAAGTTGTAGACAGAAGGTTTACCTAAGAATTTCCTTCTCGTTTTAGAACTAAGAGGTAAAAGTTCCTCTTCATTGTCTTAATTTTTTCTCTAAATAGTTATAAACAATGGCAGCATTTTAAAAGTGTCACATGACACACAAAGGATCTGAACAAGTTTAATTCCCTTGTATTGTGTATGAGTCCATCTTATGTTTTGTTCCAGTGTGGGAGAGAGCAGGGAAATACATCCAACAGATACAGAATGACCTGCTAAAGTAATCTGAACTCTGAGCACATCTCAAAGACTGTGGGCAAAACATTAAAATTTAATTGACATGGTGTGTTCAGGCAAACAGTGGAAATAATTTCATTCTGTGTGTTCCTTTACTTTAGAGAGTCCTTGGCTCTTCCCCGGGTGTAAAGCTCTGCCTGGTCTCCCACCCTCCCCACTGAGGCCACTCCTGAGCTTATCATTGCAGAGGCTGACTGCCCTGCCTTTCTGTGTTGCTTTGAGGGTGATCCTGAAAAGCATGAGATGAGACATCAGAGATTGGTTACTCACTCTTGTTCAAAGCTGAACCCAGAAAGCCTAGAAGTGGAGGCTCACCACTCCCAATATGGAGTTAAGTCATGGCCAGTTTGTAGTCTCCCCCGCCTTCCACCCATTATTTAATATCTGTGCGCCTAACTCTTCCGAAAGGTGCTTTCTGAGACTTATATAAAGATGGAGAACATGTCCCTTTCTTAGAACATTAGGTCTATGAAATATAAGTAAAAAGGTATTGTAAGGTTAAATGACTTGCCGAAGCACTAATCTAAGGCTGCAAAAAAAAAGAAAAAAAATTAAACTCAGTTTTCCCAAAGTTATTTCACAATTGAAATGTTTTATTTACTCATTAGCATATTGTTACCTTGTTTTTCTATAGACTGTATGGAAAACTATGTTCTTAGATAAATTTCAGTAAATAGTCCTATTGAAAGCTGAAATCCATGCCTTAGATTGAAGAAAAGTTGGGCATAGCTTACATACAACCTTGAAATTAGGAATACAGGTTTACCACCCCAAAGATTCTTTTAAATATCCCATTCATTATTAAATTGAAGTTTTTCAGGCAGGGGTGTGAAATAAACAGTTAGCATTCTAGTCCATTTATTCAGTAAAGCTCTAAGATTAATTCAGAAAAAAAAGTTTTCTTTTTCTTTTCTATTAGACTGGATAGATTTTATGGAAAATGCCTTTAAAATGTTAAAATTGACTTTTCCTCTCTTTTCCCTCTGCCTTTTTACCCTTCTATAAAGAAGGAGTTGTGACTTGATTTATAACTATTATAGTTTGTATTTGATAGGGCCCTATGGAAACCTGCTTGCCAAGAGAAAGAGTAACAGCTAATAGTTTTAGCTGTAATCACAGAAAAATCCTTTCCTCTCCTTCCACCTTTCCATTGTTCCATGGTTATGAGTCAGAGCTTCAACAGAAACTCCCCAGTAAGTGCTCAGGTTGTATTTTCTTTCTGCAGAGTCTCCAAAGTATCTCTTCTTCCTACCCATGAAATGGCCAGAGAGATGCTAGGCAATGGAACTACCTCTGTTGCATTACACACTTTATTCTATCCCTCCTCTCAGAAGCTCTCTTTGATTAACTTTTTTCTCCCTTCATTCTCCTGCACTTATTAAGATTTTATTCAATTAATAGGTTGTTATTTTTCTCTACAGTTACTCAATGCTTTGCAACTGACCTCTGTCCATTTTTCTGTGTATTTTCTCTGCCAACTAAAGCTTAAAGTTCATTGGAGGTAGGTGCTATATACTTAAGTATTTTATATTATCTTCAAAGTTTTATATGCAGTGCTCTGTACAAAACCAACATTTGTTATTTGAATTGATTTAAGAATAATTTATATGGAGTGAATATGAGTGAGGATATTGACTCATCTTTTGGGTTGAATAATTACGTGACTAGAACACAAATGTTGGAGTCCACCTGACCTGAATTGAAATCTCAGGACAAAAAACGTTAATGATCTTTGTGTTCTTGATTAAGCTACTATCTTCTTGGAGCTTCTATTTTTTTATATACATAATGGAAATATTATATCTACTTTTTTAAAGGACTAAATGAAGTTGTAGTTTAAGTTCTGGTGTCAGACAGTGCTGAGTTTGACTCTCATTTCTGCTTCTAACTTGCTGTATCGTCTTGAGCCAGTTAGTTAATCTCTCTGTTTCTTCTTTTTTGTCACCTGTGATCTAGACTCCATAATAGTATTTATCTAGTGAAACAGTTTGATTTGATGAAGTAATGCTTGTAAAATATAAAAATGGCATCTCATCCCTAATTAAGAATTTAATTAATGTCAACTACTACAGCAGAAGAGCACCTAGCATTCCTGACACCAGTGGGCTCAAGTAAACTTTCATTGTCTGCTAATTCTCATCTTTAAAATGGTTGCACTGACAGGAACTTTGTAGAATTTTTGGCTAAAGGCATGTAATGCATATCTTTTGTGTATAAATGGTATTCTGATTCTTTTCCCTGTCTTAAATGGCACAAAATTCTTCCGAAGAAAAACTTTCCTGGGAAGATAATGAGGATTCAGATTAAAAAGACCTGACATTCTTAAAGTGTGGTAGGCTGCAGATTGTTTTCATTGAACACAGCCATTTTGTGATTTGACTTCTTTGGGATATGAATCAGAGAGGAAAAAAACAACAAGTTTTTTTCATGAAAAAAAAGTGTAGGATGGGCAAAGGATTTTTCACTGACAAGACAATTTACACACTTGTCTTTTTCATAGTGAGTCATGGTCTGTGATACATTTCATAGAAATGTCCATGGGTTTCCAAATCTGGAATTAAACATATCAGCCAAACGAGGAGAGAAAAGAAAAAAAAAAGACTTTCAGTCCTCCTAGTTACCATTCACAAAGTTCTAGTAGAACTTCAAAATAATGATTATTCTATCTTTAAACCCATTGAGGGAAAGAATTAGCTAGTCACTTTCCAAGTGTCTTCAGCAGACCTGCTCTGGTATTCTTTTAGAGAAAGATTTTTTCATCCTGCTCTCTTCCCCAACTCTCTATTTTGCTCTCATATTGGCTGACCTAAGTGTATCTTAAAATGACATTATAAACCCTTAAAAAAGTTATTTAAGCCTACTTGTTAGTCTTTTCATTTTTCTAATCAAGAAACCTCAACTCATTTCAAAAGCTCTCTTAAGTCCAGTTTTTTCACACTTCTGGTCATTCTGGGTTACTATTCTGAGAGTGTTCCTCAGTTATCCTAATAATGGAATAGGAAACACCAACACTTTGTTACAGTCACTTGCATATCCCCAGGACCCGGTGCCACTCTGAGTACATTACAGGTACTTAAGTGAAATGTTGACCGATGATAGATGTGGGCTCAAAACTTTACGGAAAGCATTGACTCACTCAAGAAATGCTATATGAGCTTGTCTTATTCTCACCACTAACCCACTCCACCCAAAATTTTACTTTTAATTATAAAGTTGGCAAGTGGCAAAATGGAGACCTGAAATTAGGTCTCCACTTCCCAGTCACATCGGGTTATTGACTGAACATGAACATTTACTAAGAAGAGCTCTTAGTGCTTTGAAGAATGTAGATCCCCAAACTTAACCGCACACTCAGATAAAAAGGATAATAATGCAAGGGATACGTACTAATTCTAAGATATCTTTGTTAAGAAATATATCTGAACATTGCTTTTGTCATTTAATTATAAAATATAATTTGTTCACAAATAGCTTTTAGTCTTCTCTGACCCTGGCTGAGCTCCAATTCACGTTACCTTTCTGCAAGCATACCATTTTTACATGGTTTCTTCACATTTTGTTCTAGGTATGAAATATTAGTAGGACACAATAGGACACTTTTAAGCTCTTCATCATCAAGATGCCCAGGTGACATCTTGGTGCCGTGATTGAATGGTGCATGTCAAGTGTGAGGACCTTGGGGCACCTTGTGATGAAACTCTTGCTGCTTCAAGATTTCTGTAGTGTGGAAACCAACTGTCTTCACTATTTCTTTCATTTACTCTGCTGGAATTTATAACGGCAGCCAAAAATGGGTATTAAATGATCTGGGACACAGGGTTTCTAGTATTAAGTGCCTCAGAGGCAGGGTCTGTGTCAGATCTTCTATATCTGCACCTAACCCACTCTTCTTTTTGCTGTACAAGATAATGAACCGCCCACCTAAACCCACCTCAAATTCAAAAGTATTTTGCTGTCTTGGTAAGAATCAAGGGGTCAGCTTTGCTATCAGCCATGAGACTCGATTCATGCTTCCAAATGTGTGTATACCTGGTTCATACTTTTGTATTAACAAAGGTTGAAGACAAAGAAGAAAAAAAATCTCACCTTCTATCCTTGAGAGAAAAAGCTCTTCCCATTTCAGAAAGCTATAATATAATTCATCTGGAACCTGGTTGTGTTTCAAACTCAACCTCATATTATTGTTCTGGTTGATGAAAGAGAGAACATTCCTTCTCTTTCCTAAAAGAATGCCAAAATGGGGGAAAAAAGAGAGAAAGAAAAAGAAAATTCATCCTAGCTTTTAAAATTTTCTATTCCAAACGAAAGGAGATCAAGTAGAACAGAACTTTTTTTAAGGAAAAAAGTAAATGGTAGTAGCTTGGTTTTAACAGGTTTTAGAGAATTCTAGTGCCACACCCCTTCATTCTTGGCAATCAGTTATTTAACACAGCAGCTTCATTTGCAAACGAAGGAGAACAATTGGCTGGCAGAGCAACTGACAAATAGAATATGCAGTTCATGAATATAAGGGAAATTCAATGAATTCATTTGATGCTATATAAAATGTAATATTTACACATGAGTTTATGTCAGAACAAAGAGGAAATCAATGCAGCATTTTGGAAAAAAAATTAGTATGAAAGTGTCAAATATCAAGTTCTTAACCCTTTCATAACTTTTCTCTTAAGATGTAAAAATGTAAGCTCTTCACTTTTCAATGGGAAAAATTACCCATTCATGTCTGTGAACACTAGTTTAGAGCAGGGGAAACTGATGTTCATTTTAGCACAAAGCTCGATGACAAAGGGGCAGATAAAGACAGGCATTAGTTAGATTAGTTGCTAAGATAAACTGTGATTTTCTACCCCCCCCCAAAGAATTTTAAAAATCTGCTCCACCTACGTCTGTCACAATGTCGGTGCTCTCCCACCTGGAGGCAGGTACCTGCATCACTGGTTCTCACAGGCTCAGAGGGTCCTGCCCAAATCTTGCTCCTCCCCATCTCAGGGCTTGATCATACACTGTATACACTTTGTACTTTGTTCTACAAGTCAAATTGGATTGCTCTTGTCTGACAAATTCTTACTGCCCAGTGGCTAGCTCACTGGCTCCTTTTGGCTCATTGCAGAAGGGCTGAAATCTGCTGAGAGAGGGAGATAAATGAGGAAGGAGGGCAGAGACTCAACACTGTATTCCCCAGCTTTAGTCTACTTCATCTGAGGAGTCTGTGACTCAACCCAAGCAACTTCCATCAAACCACAGTGCCCCCCACCCCAGATGCATTGTTGGACATCTTCTTCAGTGGTGATTCTTGGCCTGAGATTACAGAGAATGCTGGTTTTATTGGAGTTCTTTCAACAAACCTATTTAATTGTTGCTGCCCCTTGGCATTTGGTGAGTCACTCTGAATGCTTCATAGAATCCCAGGAACACCTCATCCTCCCTCATTACTTTCTTTTCTTCTTTTTCAGTCTTCCTTTTATTTCGTTTAGAACAAGTCCTCTTTTTTTTTCCCCCAATAGGCTTATCTCTGGAAATGATTGAGAAGAGTCAGTAAGCTTGGCTTCCTCACCTCCCTGCTCCTCATGTGAGGATACTTTGTATCCCTAAGTGTAGTGCAAATGTGCATAGAACAGTGGGTTTCCCCAGGTTTCTGGAGATGCCTTCCTTGTTTGATCTTTGCAATACTGGAACTCTTTTATAATTAAATGCAGAAAAATGATGGCACTTCTGTGCTTTGTGTAAAGTTCTTCTTTGGGATAACTTTAATGTATGTGTTTTCCCCTCTTGAATGTTTTAAAGAATTTCTGTCTCTTCACAGAGTATTCTAGCAGCTGTGTCTCATTTGCTTTGCAAGGGCATTAGAAGAAATCACTATTTTGGAAGCTCCTTAATATATGAGATAATTGTACAAAGTACTTTATGGTTTGCATTGTTCTTTCCCATTATTTTACCCAGTCCCTTCTCATAGAAGCCCAAAATATAGTATTTACATATTTCAGAAAGAAAATAGAGATATTGAAGAAATAACAGAAATGTGTCAGGCAAATTATCTCACCCTGGAATTAATTCAGAGAGTGAAATGTTTTCTTTCATATCCTTTAATACCTATGATCAGAAAGTGCCATGCTTTCTGACCTGAACAGGTAGGACCAACACACCTGCTGTGCATTTCAAGGATCTGTGGTCTAGCTAGTCTTCGGTTTCCTGACAAAGAGCTATCTGGGTGACTGAACACTGGAAACTGGCATTCTGCTATTTTTATTAAAAGTGTTAAGATGCATGGCTAAAAGCACTGGTTCAAGGGTCAGACTGCCTGAGTTTGAATTCAAACGCCAACTTTTTATCAGCTATGTGACCTATAAGGAGTGCATTATTTAACCCTTCTCAGCCTCATTTTTCTGAACTATAAAATGGGAACGTTGGTTGCTACTTCATGAAATTATTATGAGGCTGAATTGACTGGATCCATGTAAAGCGCAGGACCTGGCACACAGTAAACCCTCAATAAATGTTAGCTATTACCACATTGTGATTCAAAAGGTGGCCAACTGGCCATTTTTCCTGAGGTTATTTTAGGTTGATTTGTTTCATGACATCACACATACGGCCCAGTCAGGACCAGAGACAGTTGGTGGCCTAAGAGGTACTTGGTGGAGTAAACAGAACTTTATACTAGTATTTCCTCTGCTCTTAAGAGCTCTGCTAATTATACTCCTCTCTAATTCCACTCTCAAACACAAAGGAGCAATGAATAATGTGAGGTATCAACAAAGGGCCCTGTTCACTAGTATTTCAACCTAGCACTTCTGGAGTAGTGGCACACAAGAAAGGCAGAGATGACATTGGATTTCTTATAGTTCCAGGTGAAAGCAAAGTATAGAGGAAATAGCAGGGCTCTGCCTACTTACAAATGTGCTCTTGTTAAAAGACAGAAGACTAAGTCCCACATCTGCTTCTATTTTGCTGAATAAACATGACAAAACACATTGCTTCTTTGTACCTCAGTTTCTCCAACTATGGAATTGTAATACCTAAAGGATGACCAACTTGTTCCCCTTTTGCTGGGACTTTCCCATAGCCAATGCCATGTCCCGGGAACCTCTGCAGTCCAGGAAAACCAGGATGGTTGATCACCCTAAATTAGAGTGTCAAACTCATTTTCATAGGGAGCCACATCAGCCTCGAGGTTGCCTTCAAAGGGCCAAATGTAGAGCTCCTTGCCTGTATTAAGGAGTAGTTACATTTATACAGTCCTAAAATTATATTCAGCTCTTTGAAGGAAACCACAGGACTGATGTGGCCCCTGGTGAAAATGAGTTTGACACCCCTGTCCTAAATATTAGCTTCTCTTTGTACTGTGTTCACCATATAGCCAGTGGATATAAAGGTACTTAGACATTTTATGAACTGAAGAATATAGTTAACTCAATTCTGAACACCTAAAGTCCCAAATGGTGCTTTGAGTTATTAGAAGGAAACATGGCAATATAGTATGTTATTTCTTAAATAAAAATATACACAAACTCTTGGTGCATCATTTAATAAGCTGTTTAGAGATATATAATGTGACTGGCAAATTTCATTAATGGGTATACCATGTCTTACATCATTCTTATCTGTTTAAAGAAATGCAATTGAAAGTATACACAAGCATATTCACATAGAACAGTTAGGGCAAGTATTGTATGTTTATGTCATAATAAAGATAATCTTTATTGGAAGGACCTCATTTGAAACATTTTTATTTCCTGGAAAGTTCTGTTTTGCACCGAAGGGGTATTTTGGAAAGGATTATTATGCGTGATCAATTGATTAGTGATTTGTCTTAGAAGAACCACAGGGAGACAAGTCTGGAGAAGATAGCATCACTGACTGTGGACTTTGTGTCTGAAAAACAAGTACACCCAGGGGATGCAGACCCATGGCTGGACATTAACTTGAGGCAGCACCAGAGTTCAATAGATGTGCTACAATATTAACCAATGTGCACCCTCAGGAACTGAGTGGTTTCCAAAAATAGATCCACTTAGTTCTCTTTTATATCATATAGAGAGTATGCTTGAGTGGAACTTCAGACTTTACAAGCATGCATTTTCTTGAAAATTCAAAAAGATTTTACTTAACTTTCATGTTTACCTACAGACATGTAACCAGATTTCAAGTCAATGTAAGATCTGTAAATGCCAAAGTGGGGTTCCTTGAAGACATGTGTAACAAGACAAAAAATACATATATAGTTTGTATTAGTAAAAGTATAAAGACAAGCAAATTCAGTCAAACTCAGTTGCTTACATTAGTAGTGAGAAGTAATACATATTTTTAAAAATACAACAGGTATGTCCTGCTTGGCTTTCAAATGGAACATGTAAACCTTTGAGAAGCTGTTAAGATACTTGAAGACTGAACATGCCACGCTTCTTCTTTGTCTCTCCCAGAGGAGCCTTGGGTGCATGGCCGATACTCAGTAAAGTCTTGTTAACTTATATTGAGTGATCTCTGTATTACTAATAATTCAGAATAACATCATGAAACCACAGTGAGAAGGCCACGTTCTACCATTCCACATTCAATTTTTTCCCCAAGGAATGAACCACTTTACCTCTCAGACAAAAGCGAAGAACTTACTCAAACTAAAGCTGAAGGCTGTTGGAGTTACAATTTATATTTTCCCAAACAGAAAGGTCATTATGTTGGCTTCAAAGTCCTTTTCTTCTACCTTTCATCAGGGTATGCTGGTGCAAGAAGAAGGCTGGATTTTAGGTAATTTTCTTGTCTCTTTTGTTGTTGTTGTTTTGGAAACCCTCCCATCCATTGTTATTCCAATGTTATCACTTTTTTTTTTAAGATTTATTTATTTATTTTTAGAGAGGGAAGGGAGGGAGAGAGAGAGAGAGAGAGAAACATCAGTGTGTGGTTGCTGGGGGACATGGCCTGCAAACTAGGCATGTGCCCTGACTGGGAATTGAACCTGCCTGGTTCACAGCCCGTGCTCAATCCACTGAGCGACACCAGCCAGGGCCCAATGTTATCACTTTTAAATGGCATTTTTCTTTGCTCCCAGACAACTCCAAGGTCTAAAGCTAAAAGAATCTTCTAGATTACCAAAGTGCAATCTAAATATGAGGGCTATTGCTGTGTTGCTTCTTAGGCCTGCGGCCTTCAACATAGTGACACACAGCGTCCTGTTGTACTGATCTCTCTCAGCTTCAGGAATGTGAGTCAAGGCTTTGCTTTGTAGTTAGTTTGGCAGATCCTGAGAACAAGCTGAAACTTGTGAGGGTAGACATACACTGAACACTGAGGTCATAACTTAAACAGAACCTCCAAAACGACAGTGGCTCTAAAACTACAGACTGAGTTTTGCAATTATACCCATTCAGACAGTATCTTTCCCCTGACTGTAGTGATGCAAACTGAAAGTAGAAAAATTGCAGTCTTTTTTGAGGGGCACATGAGGGCAAGAGATTTTTGAGAGCTCACAAAGAGGAAATATGCTTGACATTTTTTAAAACCTTGATAACCCTTGGCTCAGGTAGGCACTGAAGTTTATGCATCAGTGACAGGTGATTCTTATGTAAGAATGGAATCTCAGGTATGATAAATTGTGTCTTGAGAACTCTCAGCTCAGCTGCTGCAGATGGCAGTGTCACGATGGCAGGGTTAGAGGTGGCATCCTGCTGGGCTGTAGGCTGTGTGAAATGGCTACTCAGTTTGGGATTGGCTCTGATGATTCCTTGAGCCTTAAGGTCATGACTAAGGGGCACAGCCCAACTATAGGGATGAGAGTTATATTAGCAACATTCTTTCCTACTCCCTTAGACCCTGCTGCTGACACTCATTTCCACTCAAAGGTGCAGCAAGGATCAGGTTGTAACTTGTGTTCTTTGTAAATATCTTTATAATTTGGCATCGCTGTCTATCATGACTAGCTCCACTTACGGGTGATTTCTATCCTTGTAAAGAATTGTGTACATATATGTGTATCCATATATATATACATGTGTGGATATGTGGGGGGTTTTTATCCTCTCCTCACTCCAGAATTTTTTTTTCATTGCTTTTTATAAAGAGGAAAGGAGAGAGGAAGCATGAGAGAGAAGCATCAACTGGTTGCCTGCCATATGCTCAGGTACCAGGGATCAACCTGCACCCTAGGCATGTGCCTTGACTGAGAACAGCACCAGCAACCTTTCAGTTACAGGATACACTCCAGCCCACTGAGACACGCTGCCCAGGTCTATACTACATAATTTGTATGAACCTGATTGGTTTGGCCAAAGAGCCGTTTCTATCCGTTCCATCCCTATGAGGTGTACAGCTTTCAGAGCATAGGTTTTAAGTCTTAGTTTTGAGGAGTCTGGAAATCCATTAAAAAGTACACATACAAAAAATATTATGAATGTACAAGACTGGCAAAAATAGGTTTACAGTTGTGGGTATGCAAAACAGTTTATTCTTACATTACTATTTATTAATTATTGTATTATTTCCATACAGACAACTGTAAACCTATATTTGCCTCACCCTGTATATGCTTCTTTCTAGGGAGAGTGCCTACAGCTTTCATAAAATTCTTGTAGGTGTCTGAAAACCAGGAAGTAGTAAGAGTCACTATTATACATGAAGTAAATGTTCTGAAGAATTTATTGTTCTTTTCCAAGATTTTTGATTTTGAATATGAAATTGAACTTGATCAGAGGTGAGCAACATAGGGTAAGCTTGGAAGTCAGATAGACTCTTGATTCTGTCTTAGACTCTGGCTCTGCTTTTCCTGACTGTATGAGTTTACACATGTCACTTTTCTGTGCCTCGCATATACATAAGATCATGCAGTATTTGTCTTTCTGTATCTGACTTACTTTACTTAGCATAATGCCTTCAGTATCCATCGATGTTGTCACAAATAGTATGATATCCTTGTGTTATTTATGGCTGAATAATTATTCTGTTTAATAAATGGACAACTTCTTTTTTTTTTTTTTTTTAAGATTTTATTTATTTATTTTTAGAGAGGGAAGGGAAGGAGAAAGAGAGAGAGATAGAAACATCAATGTGTGGTTGCTGGGGGACATGGCCTGCAACCTAGGCATGTGCCCTGACTGGGAATCGAACCTGTGATGCCTGGTTCACAGCCCGCGCTCAATCCACTGAGCTATGCCAGCCAGGGCTTTGGACAACTTCTTTATCCATTTATTTATCAAGGGATTTTTAGGTTGTTTCCATGTCTTGGCTATTGTAAGGCTTCTGAATGAGCCTTTCTGAGTGTGTGTTACAGGCTGAGCTTTGCAATTATACCCATTCAGACAGAAAAATAGGAGCCCACAGAAGTCTTGTGGATGTGCACCCGTCTTTCTTTCTGTCATTCTTACCTTTCGTAAAATAAACTGCAAGCAAATCAGAGCTGCCTGACTTAGGGCTGAGACCAAGTAAGGGTAGTAGCATGTTTTATGAGAAACTCTAGAGCCTTTTACACCAGTGGGAGGACTCACCTGAGAAGTTAGGAGAAAGGTAGCTATGCAGCTAGGGTAGCTGCCTATAATAGCAGCTTCTTGTGAGGCACAAATGAACCTAAGACGTTGGCATTCAAAGTGAGTGGTCTAAGAAATTATCCTCCAAAGAAATAGTGTATTTCTTCTTTCCTTTATTGCTATGCAAAGCCCTGTGTTCACCTCGATTACTCAATGCTGTACCTAGGTATGTTTTTCTTATTACCACTTATGCTGCTCTTTAATCTTCCTTGTCTTATAAAAACAGAAAAAAACATATGGCATGGGTCCTTACCTTGTATTTCTATTAAGAAATGAGAAAAAGTAATTAACATTTATTGGGCATCTGTTGGTACCAGTTAATCTACTTACTCTCCAAGTTAACATGTGCTAGATGAGAAAAATTGAGTATGAGGAAGTTAAGCAACTTATCCAGACTGCCACGTAAAGAGTGGGACTTTGTTTGAAGCCCTTGGCTGCCATGTCAGCTTCTGCATTTCTACATGGAACTCTTCAAGGCAGGTAGAAAATCCTGAGGAACTGAATAAAAGGACATGGTTGGTGATAAGGACTATTCTGTATGAAGATTTATTTTCTTGCTTCCTTGCACTCCTTTTCTATACAGGCCAACAGAGAGATACACTCATTTGTATGTCCACATATGTGAACTTAAGGCCTCTCCAACATTTCCTATTCATACCAACAGCAAAGGTTCCGTTTCACAGATGTGGGGATCAGAGTCCAAGATTGCACTTCTGCCATTGGGCAGGCCAGGATGGTTAAAGGCGGTTAAAAATAAAAGTAGAATAGGAATGGATTTATGAGTACCAGATCAAAGACGTGGGTGGTCAAATACTGGAGTATCTTGGTTTTCCTCTTACCCATCTTAATGTTCAAAGGGATTGCACTTGAACTTGAGTTTATTCTAAGTCAATATTATAACTCATTTTGGGTTTCTTTTTCACATAGTTTTATTTAGTGTTTGCTTCTATCTTGATAATTCCTCAAATGCCTTTCTTTCTCACCCTCTATTCCTGCCAGTCTTCCTAAGTAAGCTTGAATCCCTGGTACAAAATAGTATATTAAATGCCAGATGAAATTCAATGGATATCTCTGTAAAAACCAAGAGAAACAGGAGCTTCCCCTTGCCAGTACTTATGAAAACAACTGAAACAAATCATGCATAGGGTCAAGGCCAAGGCAGTTAGCCCACCTGAGCTCAGGCATCTGAGTTTGTCAAGTGAGTCAGTCATATGAGAATGCTAGGCTGGATGCATACATCCATGCATCTTAGCTGGCTGCAAGTCAATATCACTGTGCATGGAAGATGTCTATTTGCTATACAGGGGTTGTCATCACACTAAACAATTCTTTTAAAGAGTGATCAATGTTCAGATTACATTTGTCTTCACAAGAAGTTCCTTGCTGCTTGGGCAGACAAATTGGGTTGAGTATTCTTTAATCTCCTGTTTCCTTTCCTCATTTCTCCCTAATTATCCACTGTCTCCTTCAGCTGCACAAGAAAAAGTGTCCTCTCGCTTTGCCTTTTGGCAATGCCAACATACACTTGTGCGCCATTTATCTTCCGCACCAGAGTGGATGTTCCATGCAGACCTGTTTTACCACTCATAGGTGATTCATCTGCAAGTCCCTGGTGTCAAGCTGATTGCTGACACCAACTAGGCATTCAATAAATATTTGTTGAATGAATACAGGAGAAAATGACTGAAAAGCACATTCATTTATTTTGCTGTGTGCTTGGCTTCACAGAAACATTTGAATATTTTTCTTTTGAGTGTCATTCATTTATACTTCCACTCTGCCTTCCTCAGTCCATATTTATGGGGTGTCTTTGATGTGTCAAGCACTGAACTACTTGCCAACATGAATGAGACATCCTTGGAAAGTCTGGAGTGGGTTGTACTGACCATGCTAGTTCTGAGTCAGGCTGCCGTACTAGTGAATCACCAACCACTGTGGGTGTAGCCTTAAAGTGGCTTTGTGGGAGGATGCAGAGGAGGAAGACATTAACCTGACTTGGAGACTGTCACAGCTCATGGAGCAATGAACAAAAAAAATACATGAACTATATAGAGTAATATATGCCTAGAAATATGAAATAGTGGGGTCCCCCCAAATGACTGCAGTGACTAGGAGAGATAATACAGTGAGTTTCTCCCCCAACATGGACTTTCCCTGATACTTGTAGCTAGTATATAATTTACATAACGAATATATTTTTTCTGTACTACTGTATGTGCAACACTATGCCAGTCTGGGCACGTGGTAGTGAAAAGAAAAGGTGTGAAACGTGCTTCTGAGAAAGTGCAGGGCAAGACACAAGTGTCTGACTCATACCTGACAGCGAAAGTAAATATGTGCAAATGGAGGGAGAGTAAGAGGAAGCAGGGGGAGGGCTTGGGATGGTGAAAAAGGCAGAGACCAAACTAAGGGCTGTCGGTGACATCTGTCTCCTGCTTCTAGGTCCAAAATATTCCAAAGATAGTGACTTTAAATTCAGGAGTTTTAACTTTCTTCATTATAATTTTTGAAAAATCTTGATATTGTTGAGGTGACAGTGTGAGTTTAGTGAAAATATGAGAAATGTCTAAATAACTCCAATAATCGCCTATATTAATAGCCTATGCTAGGCTATTAAGGGCTAGCATATTTTCAGATGACTTGTTTCATTCTGACCTAAGATTTCCAATGAATTTTCACATTTAGCCTTCTATCTCTACTATCTATACACTATCAACCTTTAATTTTTTTAAGTCTGTTCCCTGCTTTACAGCATCTAAAAGTATTAGATCTTGTGTTCATTTAGTGCATATTTATTTGGTACTTAGGGTGTGCTGTGCAGGGCCCAAGCTCTAGGAATTCATCAGGCTCAAAATCACTGACCCGTGCTGGCGTCAGTAGACTTGGCTTTCACACCTTTATAAGACATGTATCAAGGTGCCTCTGAAAGAGTCTTCAGAACCCATGTTTTAACAAAAGGACTCATCATGCATGTGTGTGATTTGATTGTAATCAATAAAGGGAATAAGAAGCAGAGTTCAATAACATAGAAACTCTAAAATTAAAGCAATTTGAAAATTTTGAATAGCATGACCCTCTTGAAGACCTAAATCACCACTCTTGCAAGCTTCCCGTGAGGAAGACAAGACAAGTGAAAGGACAATTATCTGCTATACATTGTATAAAGAGGAGTGTTTTCTTTTAAATATTGACTGAATGTTTACTGTTTTAGATGCAAGGCTAGACACTTTTAAATGTCTTACTTCATTCAGTTCTCACAATAACCCTGTGAAATAAATCTCATTATTCCCTTTTTATACATAAAGAAACTGGGTCTCTGCGTGACTAAGGAAGTCACCCAACATAACTCACCCAATTAATAGGGTGGAAAACACTTAAGTACAGATTCATTGACCACGAAGTCCCTGCCTTAGGTAGAAATTTCTGTCAAAATATTCTTACTGAGACTCAGAGCAACTTCTTGGTGACACTAGAAAACTCTTCTGGAAACTAAAGGAGAAAATAATTTGGTTTTGGATTTTGTCTTCTTCAATCCTGTGGGATTTATTGGAGGATGCTATCATTTGCCATTTCTAAGTTTGCTACACATAAAACGTGCTAGGGAGTCCATTTTCAACACAACCATCTGTGTTCTTGGACTTTAATCTCCATGAAAATGATGGACACATTCTTCTATTTCCATTCATATTTCAGGCCAGAGAGAGACATTCTGTTGACCTCCTTCAGTAATCTTTCCCAACATTCTTCTCAGTATCTGCTCCAAGATCTTCGTACCGTCTTCCCTTGCGTGTGTGCATTGTGCATTATTTCTTAAAGCAATTATATTATGTTAATGTACTATAATTCCAGCACACATGTATTAAAATATAAGATTACATATTTTAACCATTAAGAACCAATATAAAAAATAAGCAGCCTCTGAATTTGAATAGTATCCAAATGACAACCCAAGGAACCAAAGACAGTTCAAACCTGGTACCAATAGTTCATCGTGTATGGCTTATGTATAGGCCTACCTAAACTCAGGGGATTGGATTAGTCATGGGCATAGAATTTTCCAACTTAAAAGCACATTTGAGGTCCAACACCTACGATGTGGAGAAGGAGCTGAGTTCTGGAAAGGTTAGTGATTTGCCCAAAGTCAAACAGGAAGACATAACAGGATATAAATAATTATTCTTAAACTTCTATTTTAGATAGAAATGAGACTATTACAACACAGATTTTTGAATCATGGTATCAGAAAATCAGATTTAGATCAGGGGTGGAGGTCCAGTAATCTGTGTGATGAATACCCCTCCTGACTGACTTGGCAGCTAGTGCTGTGAGACCATACTTTAAAAAGTACTAATCTTGCCCTGGCTGGTGTAGCTCAGTGGATAGAGCGTGGGCTGTGAACCAGGCATCGTGGGTTCGATTCCCAGTCAGGGCACATGCCTAGGTTGCAGGCCATGTCCCCCAGCAACCGCACATTCATGTCTCTCTCTCTCTCTCTCTCTCTCTCCTCCTCCCTCCCTCCCTTCCCTCTCTAAAAGTAAATAAATAAAATCTTAAAAAAAAAAAGCACTAATCTGGCCCTGACTGGTGTGGCTCAGTGTTTGGGTATAGTCCTACAATGCAAAAGGTTGCTGTTTTGATTCCTGGTCAGGGCATATACCTGGATTGTGAGTTTGGTCCCCATCAGGGTGCTAGTAAGGCAACCATGTTACTCTCACATGTAACCTGAATTTAGACCTCATGATCAATTTCTTCTGAAAGGGTTATGCCGCCTCCCTACATTAAGAAACATTCCAAACAATACATAAGACTCTTTGTGATGCAAATTAGTAATTTTATGTCCTAACTCAACAGTTAATTCCTGACTACATCATTCATTGAGAGGTTTTTTTTTTTTCACTCAATAAATCGGCCCCTGTGACATTCCAGATACTGTGCGAAGAGCCAGCGATGATACAAAGATTAATTAACACACAGCTCCACTTCCGAGGAGCCAAATGCTTTATACAGCTTATCTCATTCCTTACCTTTGGAGAAGCCTGCACATAATAACAACGTAATCTGAGAGTTTTTCCAACGTGTAGAATTATACATGTTCTTTTCAACTTGTTCTTCACACTTAATATGTCTTAGAAGTATTTCTTTACCTGTTCTTTCTTTCTATATGCCTACTCTTTATAATAGCTACAGAGTATTTCCCAATATTCATGTACCATCATGTATTTATCCATTCACATATTGACAAATATTAAATTGTTTATATTTTATCCTATTACAAATAGCCCCATGATGGAGTTCAAAGTTAATATTCTTATCCCTGTTTTAAAGATGAGTAGATAGACAAAAGTTAACTACTTGTCCAAGATCACACAATGGCAGAATTAGGGTTCAAAATGAGGCATGTCTGTCTCAAGGTACTTTATTCTCACTATTATGCCTTCTAATAACTGTAGTAGAATGGGGTAAATGCTCAATGGAGTACTCGGATATCAGCAAAAAGTGTAGCTGCAGCTAGAAACTCAGGGTCATCTGGGGAGTGACGTGAGAGGCATCTAGGAGTCCTCTGGGCAGAGCGGGAGAAAGCCACTCTAAAAAGAGGAATAGGTTTATTACAAACCAATCACTTACATGTATCAAAAACCCACTAGACTACCCCTGTAGTACACACTTATGGGGATATTCATAGAAAGAAGACATGATATTGACATACCAGAATCTTACAGCATGATTTTTGTATATCTAAAAAATATTAGAATAATAAGGTAATAAGTACAGTATAAACAAATATATGAGGTTTGTCTGGAAAAAGTCCAGCTATTGGTAAGTGTAAGGAGAATGGGTTCTGTGACATCAACGTAACCTGGCAGCCAAGGAGAGTGGGCTGGAATGCACATGTGTGAACAATGATGACTTTACTATACTAGTTAGTGGGGGTGGTAGACCCTATTGGGTGAGCATGTGAACTGTGTTGCTGTCACATTCAAAGTGACTGACTGAGTAGAGCAATAAATCTGCATCAAAATTTGCATTAAGTTTGAACATTCCTCCATGGAAAATGGATGATTCAGAAGGCAGTAGTTATGGATAACTGATGACTGGCAGCTTCATCACAACAACGCTCTGCTCATGCTTCACATCTTTTGGGGAATTTTTTGGCGAAAGAGCAAATCACACAGGTGACTCAGCCCCCCACCCCAAACAGCCCAGATCTGGTGCCCCTGTGACTTCTACCTTTTCCTAAAATTAAAATCACCTTTGAAAGGAAAGAGATTTCAGACCATTGATAAGATGCAGGAAAATAAAACAGAGGCAGCTGATAGTGACTAGCAAAACAGTGTGAAGTCCCAAGGTGCCTACTTTGACGGGGACTGAGGTGCCATTGTTGTATGTACAATGTTTCTCATGTCTTGTATTTTCTTCAATAAATGTCTCTGTTTTTCATAGTACCTGGCTGGATACCTTCTGACAGACCTAATACTTCATCTGTCAGCTTTAGGACAGTCCTAGAAGTGAGTGGGCTATGGGTCCTGTCTATATGGCAAGGCAAGGAATTAAATTCTCCCTTTTAATAACTCAGTTTCTCCTCTGGAATCAAAGTAATACCTAATCCCTGCCTACTTGACAGGGATGTTGCAAGGTTTAGTTAATTTCTGTAAGTGTTTTGAGCTCCTCTAAGATGAAGTGTATATTTTATAAATAGGAGAAATTAATAGCTGTCAGAATCGAAAGAAAACTGAATTGTCCTGCAGTCATTTTCTGAGAGACAAATGCAGTGACCATAAAACACGAAGCCCACACTGGGTCCATCATAGTGACCCTTGTCTAAAATGCAGCCTGGGTCTCACACTGGACATTTGGATGACTCAGGCCCTGGTCTCAGAGGGAAAATTCAGGAGACTAACTGGACTTTTAAACATTTAATTTCCCAGCTGATTACTATGATTAATAGCCCATCTGGTACAGCTCATTTCTGAGGTATGTGTGTGCAGGAAAGCAGGACTCTAGTAAAAGCAGAAAGCTAAGAAAAAAAGAAAAAAATGCACAATGGAGTTGGTGCCATTTTGGAATCCTCTGCTAAGATGCTTAGATAGGAATTTCATCACATTAGTATTAGCAAGGACAGTAGGCCATATGTTGTAAGAAAGGCAGTTAGGAAGCAAGTGTTTCTCTTCAGGCTATTATGTTGGCTCACCGAGTATTCAGTAGTGTCATTGTCTGCCATGTGTCACAAGAGGCACACTGGTGTGCCGCAAGAATTTTTAAAACATGTCATACCTGACGATTTAGTTAGGGGCACCGACCTCTTTTCCCTTTAATTATCAAGTAAAAAAATGACAAAGACCAACACAACAATAACCATCCAGTGTGAATGACTCAAAATTATAGCTGTATTTTTTGTCATATCAGCAAAAAGTGTTTTTAGGTTTGCTACAGACTTTTAGTAATTAGTTTGTATGCACCATAAGATGAAAAAGGTTGAAAATCACTGGTCTGTAGGGGCTGTGAACATGCTAAGAAGAAAATCTAGCTGTGGGATTCAGCAGCTAAATAGCACCATCTCCCTGGAAATTTGTGGAAAGTAAGCAATAGCCAGGCAGACACATGATTGCACTCCCGTACAGGGTGGCCGTTGGTGGTAATAACTCAGGATGAGGGGTATCCCACAGCTTGTGCTCCTCTTGCTCTCATTACACCCCAGAAAGCCTGAGCAAGGTATGGAGAAAGTTTGTGTTAGCTTGTGTGTCTCCATTGCCCTGTTAGGGTAGTCACACTTCTAAGTCACTCCGCAGCAAAGCCAATCTCATCACTGTTAAAAAGACTTACAGATGTGCAGAAACCAAGGTTTTGATGCTAAACTGACTTCCACATGGAATTTCTCTTAATTTTCTGTTACCTAGGGGATGCTATGTAAACCTGTTTCAGACAGTTTTTATTTCTGAGCTCCAACCAGGCTTCCCCTTTCCAGGTCAATCCTCTAAATCTCCTGAAAAACCCTACCTCAGAGGTTGAGGCTCTTGTCCCCTGTGGTCATCACTTCTGCTGGGGACTCCAGATCCACAAGGAAAACTCATCAGTGATTTGATCTTAATCCCTCACTGCATTCTCACATGTTCACTGAAGCCATCTGGTAGACTGACCCTTCCTCTACATTTGCCAAATGTATCGAGGGGAGGAAGAACTGGAGAACCCATCTGTAGTCCTCTGTGGTGATGAAGGATAGACTAGGAAATGGTCCTACTTCAGGAGAAGCTGTGAGCCCTAACTATTCAGCTCAGTCCATGAAAGGATTGATGACCTCCCTTCAAGTACTGGAAGATCTCCACCTTACAGGCTGTTGTGCTGAATTTCTTTTGGCCTAGTCTAGGAATGTGTCCTCTCTGTCATCTCAAAAATCTGAAAATAAATCTGACTTCTTCACAGGTTAGAATTAGTATTCAACAGCTCTTGAGGGGAATCCCACCCTGTTTTCCAGGAAGGTGGACCTCACAGCCCAAAATGTGGAGTTTTTTGCCCCTTTTTTTTTATTGTTGACACAAATGCAAATGTCCCATTTCTTCCACCTTTGCCCACCTCAAACCAACCTCCACCCCGCCTTCCCTCTGGCCATCACCACACTGTTGTCTGTGTCTATGGGTCATGCATATGTGTTTATTCACTAATCCCTTCTCATTCTTTTATCTAGTCCCCTCCTCCCCATTCCCCTCTGACAGCTGTCAGTCTGTTCTATGTGTCCATGCCTCTGTTTCTATTGTGTTCATCAGTTTATTTTGTTCATTACATTTCACATTTAAGTGAGATTGTATGGTATTTGTCTTTCTCTGACTAGCTTATCTCACTTAGCAAAATAATCTTCAGTTCCATCCATGCTGTTGTGAAAGGTAAGGTTCCCTTGTTTTTGATGGCTGTGTAGTACTCTGTTGTGTAAATATATTGCAGTTTTTTATCTGCTCATACACTGATGGGTACTTGAGCTGATTCCAGATCTTGGTTATTGCAAGTAAATGCTTCTATGAACATAGGGGTGCTTCAGAATTCTTAGGATATATTCCTGGAAGTGGAATTGCTAGGTCAAAAGGCATTTCCATTTTTAATTTCTTGAGGAGATTCAGTACTGTTTTCCACAGTGGCTGTACCAATCTGCATTCCCACCAACAGTGCACTAAGGTTTCCTTTTCTCCACATCCTTGCCAGCACTTGTTGGTGGATTTATTGAAGGTAGCCATTCTGACAGATGTGAGGTGATATCTCATTGTGGTTTTAATTAACATCTCTCTGATGCTTAGTGATGTTGAGGATTTTTTCATCTTTCTATTAGCCATCTGGTTGTTCACTTTGGAAAACTATCTATGCAGGTCCTTAGCCCTTTTTTAAAAATTGGACTGTTTGTCTTATTAATGTTATGTTGTATAAATTTTTCATATATTTTTGAAATTATCCCCTTATCCAATGTATCACTGGCAGATATGGTCTCCCATACAGGTTTCCTTTTCATTCTTTTCATTTTGTTGATGATTTCTTTTACTTTCAGAAGCTTTTTAGTTTGATGTAGGCTCATTTTTTCCCTTTATTTCCCTTGCTCTAAGAGACTTATTGACAAAAAATATTACTATGAAAGATGTCTGAGATTTTACCTCTTATGTTTCCTTCTGGGATTTTTATGGTTTCATGACTTACATTTAAAACTTTATTTCATTTTGAGTTTATTCTTGTGTATGGTATAAGTTGGTGGTCTACTTTCATTTTTTTGCATGTACCAATTCAATTTTCCCAACATCATTTATTGAAGGGACTGTCTTACTCCATTACATGCTCTTGCCTCCTTTGTCAAATATTAGTTGACCATATTGGCATAGGATTTTGTTCTGGGCTCTTTATTCTGTTCTATTGATTTATATGCTTATCTTAGGCTGATGCCAGGATGTTTTGACTACAATGATCCTGTAGTATAGATTGATATTGGGTATTGCAGTCCTTCCAGCTTTGTTCTGTCTCAAAATTGCTGAGATTATTTGGGGTCTATTTAGATTTCATGTAAATTTTTGGAACATTTTTTCTAAATCTGTGAAATATGCCATTAGAATTTTAATAGAAATTGCAGTGAGTGTATAGATTGCTTTTGGTAGTATGGACAATTTAATGATGTTGATTGTTCTAATCCATGAACAGGTACCTACTTTCACTTAATTGTATCTTCCTCACTTTCTTTCTTCAATGTTTTATAATTTTCTAAGTATAGGTCTTTTAGCTCCTTGGTTAAATTTATTCCTAAGTACCTTTTTTTTTCTGCTGTAGTAAATAGGATTATTTTCTTAGTTTCTCTTTCTGATAGCTCATTTTTAGTGTATAGAAATACCACCAATTCCTGCATGTTAGCTTTGTATCCTGCTACTTTACCAAATTCATTTATTATCTCTAGTAGTTTTTGGTGGATTTTTTAGAGTTTTCTATGTACCATATCATGTCATTTCTGAATAACAGTTTTACTTCCTCCTTTCCAATTTAGATGCCTTTTGTTTCTTCTTCTTGTCTGATTGCTGTGGCTAGGACTGCTAGTACTATGTTGAATAAGAGTTCTGCAGAGACAGCAACATGAATAGGAATGAAAAAGACCCTGTTGTGGTTTCCTTAAGCCTATATTCCTGAAAAGTACCTTTAATTACCAGGGCCATCCACTGAAGCTTTACCTTCTAATAGGAGTTCATTAATGAATCTATTAATTTATAGTGAGATCTCAGTTAAAATAACAAAGTTATTTCAGAGCCTAAGATTTTCTGGTGAAGTTTGTCTGTGAATGAGTGTCCTGAATAAAAGGCAAGTCTATTGATTTTAGTGCTGCTCAGCCATAGTTGTCTAAACTTTTAGCACAAGGAAGCTTGGCAGAGTCAGTTTGCAGGATGGAAAACATCCAGATCTCATCATAGTGTCTTCTTGTGCTCCTGCTTACCCCTGCTCAGCTCTAGGAACCTTCCAAGCTTTCTAGGATTTCTCCTGGGAATGTTAATCTGGTCCAGATGGATTGCTTGGAGAGGAGTCTTTATTCTAAGGATTTAATAAAAATTGTAAGAACTATTTTATGCAAGATAAAAAATTAACTTAAATTCTTTCTTTATTAACAAGAATGACCAGAGATACAATCATAACAATACTTTCTGGGGATCCAAAATTTTATCACATTGAGGCTGCTGAACAGCTCTTCCTCATTGTCATGAGGAAGATAAAGAAATGGTGATACAAGAGGAGTTTGAGGCTAGTCAGGAATTGCAGATACTTGGTATAAGTGTCATCCTTGGCCTCCTTCTATCATGGCAGTGACAACTTACTAAGTGCTCATTAAACTCATTCCTACTGAGATTAGACAGGATTTCAGAATTCTCAGTTTGTATTCCAGGCATCCCCTACCAGTCAGTCAGAGTTGTCATAAGAGAATTAATTTTTAAAGAATAAAAATGAGAAAGGTGGTATCCTGAGTGACTGATATCCATGGGGTAATTTAAATATCTTAAGAATGGGTTTGGACTATGTGGGTTTTGCTAGTCTTCCTGTTTAAAAACTCTTAAATTGGGATAGCAGACTCACCCTTCAGTTACCCTACCCATTCTTCTCTATCACCACAAAATACCACACCAGAAAAAAATGGGAAATATGATCCTGCTTTTATGAGCCATACTTAAGGCATTGACTGGTTCATATTAAATGTCAGAAAAAAATTATTTGTGTGAGATGAAAATACAGAGATGTGATTATGTTATGAACATTAATCCTACCCAAGAAAAGAAGATTAACCCCCTTGAATGCCATCTGAATGACACTATTACTTTTAAAATTATACTTTAGTAACCACATGCCTTAGGATTACATAGAAAATATGTAAACTGTTTACACAGGACACCTTGAACTTGATGTCCTCTCTTTGTATCTTAAATGTATCCATTCTTCAGTCCTGTCCCATATGTGAAAACATATAAAAATTCAGTGAGCACTAACAGTCACCTCAGGTATAGGTAGACGGACTTTAGTCAAGGTCTAGATAGACTAAAACTATTTTGCAGAATTGGACCTATGACCTATCTGCCACTCATGATCAGAGTTACTGGAATTCATGGTTGTATTGGTTAATTAGAATATACTGCTGGAGACCTTTTTCATCCTTAATTGACTTCTGTCATCATTCTCTAGTACAAGCATTTGTTGCTTATTCTTTTGGGTGATCCAAGATGGCAGCTTCTAGAGTACCTGTGGCTGGTGTTTTCTGCATTGTGAGATTATAGGTGATAAAGAATGGATGACTGAAAAGTAAGGCAGAATGAGGGAAAGGGCCCCATGAAATTCCTTCAGTCTGACTGAGGACCCTCTCTTCAATGTGGTGAGTGGAGGGGAACTTTATTTCTGATGCTACCATTGCAATAATATATGAGCTTTGGAAAGACATATAATTTTCTTCCATGTAGCTATTCACTGCAATGTGGAGTAATGGTACCAACTGGATTTAGGAGACAATTACTAAATGATGTGTAAAGCATTTTACAATCCTAAGCATTAGCTCATAAAAGATGGAGAGACAAAACATTCTGTTTCTTACCCTGTGTATGGGGCATATAAATGAATTTCATGGTACAATAAGGGCAACAACTTGTGAAAATGTGGTATTTTTCACAACAAAATGTGAAAAAATGTGGTATTTGACCTCAAAGCTAACAGTCAGAGATTTGGATGGAAAGTATATATATTTATATGTATGTACCTATATTCATGTTAAAAAAGTTGTCTTGCTTTATATTTTGAGATGTATATTGACAACATTTTTTTGTTTGCCAGCCACTGTTAATATGGCTATTTCTTCTTTCTTCATCTCAAAGAACAGACTTCTTAAACTTTTTCTAATATGATATTGAAAACTATATTTATTTTTATCTGAAAGTCATCTGAATTGACTTTTTATGCATCTGATGCAGTCTTTCTTCCAGGCTAGCCTACCATGTTGATCACTTATTTCCTAGTTTCTTCCCTTTTCCCACAAAAAAAGTTGACAGGTTTAGAAGGAGGGCAGGGGATGATGTAATGAAAGTTATATACTATGTTTTCTGTTCTTTGGGAATTTGAGAAAACAGTAAGCCAGCTTATAAAGGGAAGCACTTTTTGACAGTCTAGATGGAAAGAATCCTCCACTACAGGACTAGTTATTGCATTGATCCTCTAATTTAGTTCTTCCTCTCTTTGATGACATAGGATTCTGCAGTATCCTAGCAAATGTTCTTTACATTAGGGTGAGACAGCCCTCCCATTTCCAGCAGATAGGACAAACAGACCAACAGGCAATGAGGCAGGATTTCCTGGGGTTTAGAGTACTGTAGCTTCCTGGACAAATGAACAAATGCAGGTGTTGTTCCCTTGCCCCCAGGCCAACCAGATCACAGGTAATTGCCCATTTGCCTGCTGGGATGGGCCCACCTTGCTCTTCTTCATCAAGGCTCATTTTTCATTTTGATTGAGTCCTGATGGCTTAGTGACACAAAACATCTGAGAATATGCCTAACAGGCACAAGGTCATGAACAACTCTAACGATTGCCCCTTCCCTCGAATCCAGGACTCAGCTTCATGAAGTCACTTGTAAAGAGTGGGTAAGCAGGGCTGGCTGCAGAGCTGTGTCCTTGTCTGAGAACGAATGGCAGCAGCAAAAAGTCTCCCTCTTGCTCGCCAGAGTTGCCTGGCTGCCTTATTTCCACTGAGGCAACACAGCTTGTTTTAGCTCTGAAGTGTGAAAAGCAAATAAAGTTTAGCAAAAAAAAGCAATGGAAGCTACATAGCCTTCTTGGAGCATGAAGAGACACACCCAGTTCTATGCACTGAGTGCCAAAACTTTTCCCACCCCTTAACCAACCCCCTGACCCACAGCCACAGCTGAGAACTGTGACTAAAGCAGCAGGCTTGGTAGGTTGCCCCTCACTGCAACTTTTCTGATGTTTCTGGTGGGCAGACATTGTGACCTTTTCTAACTTGGGAAGGGACCACGCAGATGCTCACTGTATACTCCCCTTGGTGTGTGTCTTGCTAACCTGTTCTTGACAGCAAGGAAGGGAAACACACACACACATAAACATATAAACATGCAAATACATACACACACAACCATGACTTTGGTTTGCCCCGATACCCTGAGCAATAATTTAGGCTATTTTATTGTCTACCACCTCTGTTTGGGGGAAGATTTAAAAAATTCTAGTGCAGGATGCTGAGAAAGAAAAACATTGGCTTCTACAGTAAAACATGTCTGTCCTGAAAGAAAATGTTCAATTTTCCCTTAAATCAAATGTTGACACATATCAACTGCTGCCAAAGATGTGTTGGTGTCGAAGGAACTTTCTACACCTGAGCAGGGATATTGGTCTGAAGTCTGTCCTCTGAAATGCTAGCTGGTTTAGGATCTAAACAGGTTTGGTTTAAAGGGTTTAGAATTGTCCCAGTTTGTTTTCAGAAAGCTGACCTGTCTGGGACACCCTTCTGAGCAGGGGGCCATGGCTCTCCTTTGTGGAGCACACAGTTTTCTGTAGAAGCCAGGGCCCCTACCTCAGCATCTGCAAGGACTCAGGCCCTGTTTACTTCTGCCAGGGTCATGGGTGTTTAATTGGAGATGTGGGAGGGGGGAAAGTCTAGGAACATGGAGAAAGAATGGAATCTGCAGGAAAAGAGAAGTTTCCAGTGCTAGATGTTTCACTTTTTCCTTTCCCCACTGCTCCCCAAACACAAAGTCTAAATACTTTTATTTGTTCAACATCTACTTTCTCCTTCCTACTAGACGTAGATGTGCATGGGCACATACACACACAGACACCCTCTTATCTTGTTAACTTTGAACGACGATGATATATACAGCCAGTGTGCTTTGCTTGTCTGCACCGTGAAGGCCAGGGTTAATGCAAAAAGTTAGTGCAATGTTGCCGCAGAGCAGCGTGATCAGAATACAAGATGGAGCATGGGGGGAAAGGCCAAGAAATGTTTCTGTGCTTGGAGTTTACACAAGTCTCCTTGGCAACTTGTCCGAATTTATTTTTCCCTTAATGTGTGTGGATTTCTTCCAACCCTGGATGAAGTAGGAGTTGAGTTTCTAGCATTCCCCTATTTCTCTTCTGGAGGATGAAACTATTTTAGTTCGTTAGCAAGGCTTTCTCCTTGCAGCTCTTCTCCCCCCAAAAACCCCTCCCCCTCCTAGGTAGCTCCTTTACTTTGTGATCCTGCGGACTGTTGGTAGCTTTGCAGACTGCGGTCCCTGAGGGGGACCGAGTGGCTGTGAGGGCCATAGCTGAGCCGTCTCGGCGCGTCCCTGCTGCCTGCGTGCCCGTGCACTGTGGCCACGCCTGTCTGCTGCAGACCCACAGACACTGCCGAATCCCCTTTCTCTCTTGCTTTCCTTCTTCTGCCTGGTCTTCTCCCTTTTTGTTTTCACGCACACAAACACAAAACATCCCATGATTCTACTCAGAAGGTGAATATACTTAAAGCTATTTAAAAAATACTTTTAGGAGTCTGGTTAGTTGGTTTGATGGCGAGTAAGCTCACTTCAGGGGAGACAACTATAAATACTGTAATGGTTTTACTGAAAACTGCTTTACCTTACAATAGCTGTAGGGGTGTGTAGTCGTGCCTCCTTGGAGCCGACATTGAATAAAAGCCTTCATATTTCTTTTTCTAAAGGCAGGGAAAAACAGGAAAAAGAAACCTAGCTAAAAAATTTAAGGTTTGATTTTGGCTCTTTTACAAACAGATGTTGCTTGTCATTCTGTTGTTGTTAAGCAGGCACCGGATTGGACCAAGCAGCAGCGTGTGAGATGGGGGTGGGGAGGGAGGGGAGGATGGTGGTGAGGGAGAAAGAGTCTTGGGGTAGGACTGTGTTGGGGGGTAGATAGAGGGCTGGGAAGCAGAAAGGAATCCATATGTTTTGGGGAAAGTATAGAGCAAGAACTAGATAATAACTTTTTTTCTTTCCAAACTTTAGTTTAACGGAAACTATAAAAAATCGTGTTTTATTTGGATATGTGTTGCTGCTCTACACCAAGAGGGAGGTGTGGAAATGAGTGGACTGGGACTGCCTTGGGCGAGCCAAGCTGGCCTCTCCTAGGAGAAAGTGCAGGGAAAGGTTGCTTGGCCCTGCAGGGGCTCCTTCCCCAAGGAGCTTATACCCTAAAGTGAGTAAGGCAAAGGCTTTTCTATTTCAGCTGAACTTAGCGTCTTGTGCTTGATAGTTGATTCTTTTTGAAAGTATTGTGGCGGTTCCAGGCTCTTTTGTACTTTTTCCTAAACAACAATCCCATTGTTATACAGTCAAGGTTCTGAGACAATACTAATTCTTTGCATATTGCACATCTCTTTTCTTACAGAATTCAAGTGAGTTAATCCGCAGTTCTTTTCTAAACTACCCTGTACTCTCACTTAACTCATAGCTTTCTAATCTAATTGTATTGTGCTTTCTCAAGAGCAAACCATAGTTTTGAATATAGAAGTATTAAAGTTAGGTGGCATATAGGAAGCCTTGTGCAGCAAATAGTTCATTTATATTAAAAAAAGACACACATCTGATTTTTTAAAATATATACCTCATGTTTCTATATCAAAATGTAGGCCTTCTGTATTTTTTAATTTTATTTTTTATAACCTTTCTGGCTTTTTGAACAATACAGGAAATTGTAGGTTAGCTTCATTGTTTGCCTTTTTTAAAGGAAAAAAAAAAAGCTGTCATCCTAAGCAAACTGATTGCTTCCAAAAGTGAAAGTAGTCTCTTTAGCCAGCTGCCCGCGAAACAACTTGTTACCGGCAGCCTCTTTCCCTTTTTGTTTCATGCAGTGTGTCAACAGCAAATTTGCCTCCAATTCCATTTTTTTTAAACAGTTGATCTCTGTTATACATCTGTGGTAAGTGAATATTTAGTAGGTTTAATGTTGCTTTTAAATTACAAAAAAAAAGCTAAGATAATCTAAGGGCATCTTTTGTTTTTATTCAGTCTATCTTATTCTGTATTGCCATTTTGGTGTCTTTGTTCTTTAGTCAACCTACCCACAGTTTTGTTCCTTATTTTATATATTTACTTATTTAATATGAGGGATGTGTGATAGAAGATTATAAATATTAATTTCTAATTTTTCCTTTGCTTGAAAGGAACACAAAAGACATGGTGTTGCTTTGCTGGTCCCCTTTCTTCCCTGCTCACTTCTGGTCAGTTTGTCCTGTGCATAGATCAGTTCTACCTCAGCTAGCTTCTTTGGTGTCAGAAGCCTCTGAATCGCATGCTTGAAAGACACTCCCATATGGGTCTGGTGTTGTGGTGGCAGTATCACAGGTGGATACAGCATGTGTGTTGCATGGCAACAATGAATTACACTCAAACAAGGATTGCTGGGTGTCTCTTTTGTTAAGGTGACTGGATCTTGCTACAAAAAAACAAGGGCTGCAGAGGGTAAGAGAAAAGACATCAGGAAAACTGAAAAGCCATAGGGAGACCAAAGACTAGCTGTCACCCCAGCTTCATGATGTCAGAGTGAATGACACAGGGTAGAACTGAGGTTTTCTCCTTCCTTCCTGCCTCCCTTCCTCCCTTCCTTCCTTCCACCCTCCATCCCTTCCTCTTTCCTTCCTTCCCTTCCCTTCCCTTCCATTCCCTTTTCTTCCCTTCCCTTCCCTCACTTTGTGTTTCATTCTTTTCTTACGTTTCTCTTAATTCTTTTCACTCTGTCTCTCTCTGTTCCCTTCTCACCTCTCCTTCCTCCCTCCTTCCTTTCCTTTCTTTCTTACCTTAAAAAAAGTTGTTATGTGGCAAAGCTCTATCCCCTTGGGACAAAGGAGATCTGCTCAAATCCTGTACAAGAGGCACATCTTTTAAAGAATGGTGCAGGGTAGGGCATGTTTCTGTTGGTGTCGTTCTCAGGACACCACCATGGATGTGGTATTCAAGTCAGGAGCCAGGGAAAACTCAAACACATTTTCCATTTTGCAATCAACTGCACAGTGAGTGTGCCTTCCATCGGTAAAGGAACAATGAAGAAAAAGAAAGCCCTGTGTCTTCAACATTGAAAGAATGGTGGAATGGAAGCCAAGAATCCTGCTGTGGTGGAGGGAGGGCAGACTCATGAGTCTACCACAGTCAGATATTTCACTTCTTAACAGCTCCCTCAGCAGAGAGAAATAATGACTCCGGAATCATTTCAGAATCAAAAAGTTTAAACGATGTCTCAGTGATGCTATATCATGTCAGGTAATAATGATTGTCCAACTTATACCATATTCAGTCTTAGTTTTTGATGGTCTATATCTTAATCATGTTTAGCGATTTGGTATAAAACATTGAAATTTGAGAGTATCCTGATACCTCATATTTCTAGTTGATCATTTTCTGGTAAAATTATTCTCAAGGTTCATTTGTAGCCAGGGAAATTCCAAGAAAAATGTGGAAGTACTTATTTTCAGAACCTTTATACCATGTGTCATTTGGGAGACGAGGTAAACACAATGCTTCTCAGTGTTTTTCTAGCATTATTTTTATTTCAGTTTCTGGTGTTCCTTTTTATTATCATTTTGCATTAATTCTAATTCATCTTTATAAAACAACTGGATGACAAAAAGAAACCAACCAAAAACAGGGCAAAAAAATCTTCATTCATTTAATATCATTCTATTTTCCAGACACGGGAGGATAGTTTGAAGATATTGGCCTACCAAGATGACAACAGGCTTAAAAAATAAAATTCATAAGAAGCTACTTTTTCAGGTAATAGTATTTTTCTACAATTTTCTTCACACTTCTATCCTCAAATATTGCAAATTTTTAGGGTATGCTTGAATGATGTAATTATGAAGAATAACTGCATTTTAAACTTCATTTTCAAAAACAGCAACTACTTTGATAATATCCATAGCCAATGAGTATGGCAGTCCTGGCATTCAAGTATATGGGGTTCCAAAGTTTTTTGAAGGTGAATACTTAACATTGCTGATGTGTTTTGACAGTGATTTTGGCAGAACTTGCCTGAAACCAGTAGGCACTGACATTTAACTTTATGTATGCTATCTTTGGTAATTAAATTTAAAAATATAAATATTAGAGAATTGTGTCTAAAAACTCCATATGATCTAAATTCCTAGAAGATTGGGCTTATTATATAAATTGCATAATAATAATATTGATACTTTAACTCTAGTCCTAGATTGGTAATACTGTATACGTTTTATGGTGCTCTCTCCATGCATGTCCCATGACTAAAATTTGAGCTCAGCTGTCATGATAGATGAGGTCTGTCCAGAAAGTATCCAGCCATGTAATATGAGAAATAGAGACATTTACTGAAGAGGATACAAGAGACAAGAAACATTGTACATAGGACAGTGACACTTCAGTCCCTTTCAAAGGAGGCACCTTGGGACCTCACCCAGTTCTCCCAATTGCCATCAGCTGCCCCATCCTATTTTTCTGAATCTTATCAATAGTCTGAAATGTCTTCCCTTTCAAAGGTGATTTTAGTTTTAAGAAAAGCCAGGAGTTGCAGTGTGCCAAATCTGGGCTGTTGGGGGAGCTGAGTCACCTGGGTGATTTGATGTTTCACCAAAATCTCTGCATGACTTGTGATGCATAAGTTGTAGGAGCATTGTCATGATGAAGCTGCCAATCACCAATTGCCCATAGCTGCAACCTTCTGAATCATCTGAATAGTTTCTGGGCAGGAACGTTCATGCTTAATGCCACATTTGATACAGATTCATTTTTCTATTCACTCAATTATTTTGAATGTGTCAGTCACACAGTACACATGCTCACTCAACAGCATCTACCACCCTCACTGACTACTACAGTGAAGTCAGCATTGTTAACTCATATGCACTCCAGTGCACTCTCCTTGGCTGCCAGGTTGCATTGATGTAGCGCAAACCATTCTCATTACATTAACAATGGCTGGACTTTTTCTGGACAGAGCTCAGCATGTAGTTTCCTTTTAGTGTTATTGAAGAACTTTGTATCAATTAAACATTTGACAAATTACCTTATACTGATTTTGCCATTGTTTAGAGGAATTACCTTTATATTCCAACTTAAGTATTAGTATTGTTATCTAAAAGAGCCCCACAAAATTTTGCTTTAATAAAGAAAGACAAACTTTGCTCTGAAAAGAACACTTATTCTTCTCCTCAACACAAAGAAGGTTCCTGAAGGAGATATTCAGTTAACATTTTGGAAAATAGCTATTCCCAAACAAACCACTCTTCTACTAGGTCAGTGTTTGACTGGCTTCCTTCCTTCCTTCCTTCCTTCCTTCCTTCCTTCCTTCCTTCCTTCCTTCCTTCCTTCTTCCCTTCATTTTCTTCTTTCTGCAGCCCGAGCATCTTCTGATTTCTCTTTTATTTTCTGATGTTAAAATTGGATTGTTTAGAAGCTAGTGCTACAAACCATTTGGAATGTATAATTTCTCTCTGTCCCATATTTTCCAAAAAATAAAAATATTCAGAGATGCGTCCCAGTGGAAACACAGCATTCAAGCCCCTTCTATGGACTTTGAGGTACAAATTTATGAAGGTGGTGCTACTAAATGACTAAATGTGACATTCTGACAATTTTTTGTCCACTGCTAACAAATATTGTGTTATATATTTTAATAAACTTGAAAATAACAATTAGTTCTCATCACTTTGGCAGCTGGGCCTATTTGCTTGTGTTTTAATAAAAGCCCCTATGTCACATATGTTTTAGCAACCCCTAGCCATGTTCACGGTGCCCATTCACAAATGCCTCTGGCCCCATGCCTGTCAGAGAGATCAAAGGAAAGCAAGAAGCTCAGAGTTTATTTTAAAATCTTGTATTTTGTGAAGGAAAGGAACATTTTAAGGTAAAATAAAGATTATTTTGAGGTTAGGATTACACTTCCACATGCTATTGTTGTTTCTTTTTTCTTTTTAAAAATTATTATTTTTTATTGATGTTCAGTTACAGTTGTCCCAGTTTTTTCCCTCATTGCTATTTCCTGCCCTGCCCACCCCCTGCTCCCTCAGTCAGTTCCGACCTTGTTGTACGTTACTGTGGGTCCGTTATCCATGTTCCTTGACTAGACCCTTCCTCTTCTGTCCTCTGTTATCCCCCTCCCTCCTCCCCTTGGGTCACTGTCAGTTTGGGATCTAAAAGTCAAGTCACAAAGCTGCAACTAAATTCTGAGATTTGGCAACTTTACATCACAAGTGGATTTCATGCAACTATATGCCTACAGATAGCTCTGCCACGATGAAGCAGGCAGACAAGGAAGCCATTCTGAATGACTACATCTCGGTCTCTGTTCCTCCTACTGCTGGGTCCCTGTGTTCTTGCTTTCATCTTTAGGTTCTATAAAAATGGCCTTCTCTTTTCTCTGAATAAGTCCCAAATTAATCTCATCTCATTTGTCATTAATAAAGTTCCCTGGATTCTTAAGAAAGAAATGAATGTTCATATGTTGAGGCAAAGGAGAAAATTTGTTGAGAGCCTGGATCTGTAGATGCTGTTAACAAAAATGGAAATATGTTTCTTTGTAGGTCCTGCAAAGGGATGATGGTATATGTTTCTCCCAACATATAGGGAGGAGGGATTATTTCACTTTCTATCATGTGTCCTTGAAGTCCTTATGATTAAAACTATGTTTTCAATAAAATTCACAAAAGGAACCATTAATGAAAGGTTGGTGTCTTGGATGTTCCATTCTCATAACTAGAAATTTGGTTTTGAAGAAAGGATATTATGTTGACAAATGAAATCTTTGTATGAGAAGACTCAGAAACAGATTCATTCACACATCCTCAAACAGTTTTAGGGGAAGCAATTATATAATTTCTTTTCTGGAACAAATTTTATTACATATGCCAACACTTGCTCAGTATTGGTGTTTGAATGAATAATGGTGGTGAGGGTGAGGGTGAGGAACAAAAATACATACTTTTCTTAAAGATGAATCTTCCAATTTAATATAGCTGCAAATCTCCTCTAGAATAGTTTTTTTTTTTTAAATACAGCCTCATTGGTGGTGCTTGCTAGTTTCATCCAGCTGTTTATCAGAATGCAAATGCAAAAAGACAGCTTCACCCTCTTTTTCATGTAACTATATATTTTAAAACATGGAATTGCCTTCAGGCTCTGAAGTGTTTTTCTTTCCTACAAGTTAAAGAATTTCCTTTATTCCACTGGTTTCCTATACTGATACCACTGTGCCAAGATTGCGTGTTGAGGACTGAATACATGAGTGTTTTGTAATATTCAACAGTACAATGTCGAGGTTCACCTAAGCCACTGTATCTGTAGTGTGTGAAAACACGGGGATGTATGTAGGGAGGAGCTTAGATGCTGCTGCTTAACTTTTGCTCTCTATGAGCAAGATGATGTCTTTACATTTCTAGCATAAAATAATAGGATGGCAGGATCTTTGGTTGGAATAATGGCTTTAACATTTTATTTTCAGACATATCAAACCCCCAAACGAGAGAAGATACTGAGGCCTGTTGCCACAAACCCGTAGATCCGAACTTGTGGTGATAGTCCACACAAGCTTGTGTCTATAGGTATGTGTCTGTTAGGCAATCTCACTGACCATGGGCCTTGCCTGTGTCTCACTCAATATCCCTTCAAATTCCATTACTCTCCCTCCCTTCCCCCTAGATTCCTTTAATAATGGTAGACATGAAAAGAGGGCATGATATGGAGAAATGGAGACTTTCTGTTCTGAAATGAATGAGGTTCTTCAATAATTAATTTATAGACTTGACCTCAATTCCCTTATCACTTATAACTAATGTCCCCTATCAAATTGAGAGTCTGGGATTGCAGATGAGGCAGCAAAAATTTGGGTGACTCAGACAACCTTTTGTTGAGTGATGAGAAAATAGATACATAAATAAGGGTTTGTTTGGTTTTCTGTAAACTTGACTAATTGTTTTTAAAGTTAATAATCTTTTTCAGAAATACACAGTGACTTGTGTACAAGAGCCTTTTCACTCTGTTTTGGGCTGTACTTTGTAGCAATTCTTCCTCACATTTTGTTGTCCCAGTGCCTTCTAATCAGTCCTTATCTTTAAAAATAAAATTAATGAGAGAAATAAATGTGCTTTGCTGTTTATATTTCTGTATGTACCCTGTACTGTAAGAAAAAAATTATAAAAAAGTAATGGCCGGTTTAGGCCCAACTTCATATTTGGCCAGTATCTTCACCATGTGTAAAAGGCTGGATTTGAAATTATTTTACTCTTTCGCCTCTTAAATGTCACCATTGTGCCAAGACTGGAAAGTCGAACTGACCACAGATCAAAGCAAAACTGGCTACATTTGTCTCATTCCAACAATGTGAGCTGAGAGTCTGTAAACAGAATCCAGGGTGAAAAGTTGATCCCATTTGAATGACTTAAACTTTTGTATTCCTTTTTGGTCCAACATAGTGCTAGGAATTCCCTTAACTTTTTGTTCATTTATGTGAAGCTTTTTTTTAAATAACAGAAATAGTCAATATAAGGTACAACAGTTATTGAGTTAACATCAGCAGAAAGTTTGAAATAAACATACATTTTATTTCATTAAATGCTGTCTCTTCTTAAGAGCCATATCATTCAGAGATAACTAGAACTCTTCTGTAAAGTATATAAAAATTAAATTTTGTATGTCAGAATTAGGAAGGCCCTGATAACATCACATATGTTTGAAGGGTAGAATATCAAGCTCTGCAAATGCTGCACCCAGAGGATGTTGTGAATATGCACTTCGTTTATGTTTGTTCTGCATAGCAGTGAGGAAGGCTGTCTGTAGACTTCAACTCCCAGCCTGCCAGGAAGTCATTGCTTTTTTATAGAATGACGGACTGTTACATCCAGAAGCCAAAAACTGTCCCCATTGGTGTGTATCATGTATAATTGTTTGCCCAAGGCCTTTATCCACCCATTAAGCAAGAAACATACTTGATTAGTTTTACATGCCTCTTTGATGTGGTTGATGGAGAATGGATAAACCACTAGCAAATTAAACTTGTACCTACTCTGATAAACACATTGGATAAAGGCAAAATCATGTCTCATGATCTCTTTAACTTGCTGTTAAGTATGCTACCAGTGGGGCCAGTGGAGTTCATGAATCCAAAAGAGGCTGAGCTACCTATATGCCCTGCACAAGGATGACACAGGACTGCAGGACGGCCAGTAGGTGCCCATGTGCCCTGCTCAAGGGTGACACAGGACTGCAGGACAGCCAGTAAGTGACTGGCAGGTTGTTTCTTTTAATGAGCATTTTTAAACCAAAAGAAAAAAGATTACACAGAATGGTCAATTTTTTCAAAGTTTCTTAAAGGCCTAAGACATTTGGTTCACCTGGCTAGAAAACATTCTAATGGAAAGCCCAAAGTCCCTGGACACTTGTTACAAGGAACAGGATATTAAGTATTTTACATTATGAAGAAATTCAGTATTTTTCCCTTCTTTGATGTGAATGAATGGTGCTATAAACACTAATTATTCCTTTGGGACTCCCTTAGCATGGACCAAATATTCTACAGGAAGCTGCAGATTTTCTGGTTTTCCTCCAAAACACTGAAATATATTTCAGTAGTCATGATTGCATGGAGGTATAGAGAGAATGGGGATAAAACAAACTGTTTTATTAAAATTTTAAAATCATTACTATCAAAATACATTGTAGCACTGAAAAATAGTTTAGATATTTTTTAAATAGAAAAAATTTTATTCCAGGCATTTCATTTGATAAAGTAATTCACTGCTCATCACCAGAATTTGGGGGAGGTAGGAGAGCTGAGATTTAGTTATGAAAGGATTACTTGTTTGTATTCCAAATTGATAAATTGAATTTTCTACCTTGACAGAAAATGGCATGTGTAGGGTAGAATTAACTTTGAATTTTAAGTTAATGTAATTTCTTACTTTTTAATGTGCTTACCAATCATTCCTCAGTTTTTGTTAGGTCCCGTGGATCCTGTTTCCTGACTGTAGTATTTAACCTCCTCAAATGTCACCTAGACTCTCTAATTTGAAGATTTTTGAAATTTCTTGTTCATGTAATGGTGCTGTAATTTTACAGAGATGTCAATATAAATGGCTCTTCAAAAATTTCAAAGATTTATTATAGCCATCATACTCAATAAAGTGTGAGTTATAATAGATTGATTTTTTTTGATGTATCCATATAGCTTGAAAATTTTTAAGATTCATTCACTCATTAATTCAACAAACCTTTGTAAATGCTTACTGTTTGTTCAGCACTTTGCTAAAGATTGGGGCTATAACTAATTTTTTAAAAGATTGCAATCTTTTCCACACATTAAAATTTAGAACTATTAAGAGGAACCATCTAGGTATAGAATGTATATTGTTTTCCCAACATAAATCTTGAAGCTGTAACTCTTACTTCAAAAAACTAATTATCTGGTCAGGAGCCCCTTTGCAGAACTACATGTCTGACATTCTTACAGATGTTTTAATGAATCATGTGTTTTCATAACATTTGTCCAACTTCCGAGAACCTAATCAAACACAGAGTATGTTTACTCATGGGGAGTCCCTGCTTTTTGTAATTCCAGATACTTGTGGTGTTGTTTGAGGTTCATTCTTCTCTACATCTGGGGGGATTGATGCTGGTAGCGCTTAAGACCGCAATGTTCCATAGACTGAGAGTCTCCTTCCATGCATTCAGAATGCCTCTAGGATGTATCTTTTAAAGTTGAGAAGTACAATAGATTTTCTATACTTAAAATATTATAGCTATAATTCTCCTGTTAAATGCTCCTTATATTAGTTTATATTTCCTCTTTTCAATGAGACATTTTGTCACATCATTCCATATCATAATTACATGTTGTTATTACATGTCTACAATATTTACACTAATTATGTAATAAGCCATAATTGCACTAATACATGGTAATAGGCTAAAAGCGGTGTGAATAAACAAGGCAATTCACACAAGCAAAAGAGCAGAGTATTGAAAACCATTAGTATTCCAAGACCAACATCCTTTTATCTTGACCACTAGCGGTTATACATGGAGAAAGATTTATTCTTTTTATTTTCAGACATTTGAAAGATCTGCAAGTTATACATTTAGGCTAATGCACTAGCACTTTAGCACATCAAAACTTATCCTCTCTTTGTTGTATCCTCTTTTGCTAACTCTCATCTGCCCTCTATTGCCTTATTTCTCATTCTAAAGGGTGATTACAGAATCAGGGAAATAGTCCATATAAAAAAAGTGAAAAAATCAAATGAAAATAAATTATATTTTATTTTAATGTTCCAGTGAATATAAAAATCTTATATATAAGTGAGTATCTAGAGGCAGAGGACTCAGAGTTAATTTTTAAAAAAAATTATTGTACTTAATTTATTTTTAAGAGAGGGGAAGGCAGGGAGAAAGAGAGGGAGAGAAACATCGATGTATGAGAGAAACATTGATCACTTACCTCCTACTTTGGACCTGGCCCACAACCCAGATATGTGTCCTGAGTGAGAATTGAACTAGTGACCTTTTGGTTCACTGACTGTTGCTCAATCCACTGAGCAACACCATCCAGAGTACAGTTAACCTCTTGAATTTCCGCATGAGATCAGGACTTGAGGCAAACTTGCCAGGCTGAGTTCAGCCATCCTGCATTTCCCCCGCTCTGGATCTCAATAGCATATCTGCTTTACTCTAATTGAAGTTACAATATAAGTGGAAGAACAAAGGACCTGACAAAAATAAAAATCACCTGGCTCTTTAGTTTGGTACTCACACGTCATTCATTCATACATTTTTGTTTTCATTCAGCAAACATTTCTTCTCCCCTTCTCTCCTTCCCCCTTCCTTCCTTCCTTCTTTCTTTCCTTTCTCCTTCCCTCCCTCTCTCTCTCTCTCTTTCTTCTTTTCAGGGAGAGAGGGTAAAGGAGAGAGAAAGAGGGAGAAAAACATCAATGGGAAAAAAAACATTGATCGGTTGTCTCTCTTAGCATTCTGACCCAGGATCAAACCCGCAACCCAGGCATGTACCCTGACCAGAAGTTGAACTTGCAACCTTTTACTTTGTGAGATGACATCCAACCAATTGAGCCACACCAGTCAGTACACAAACATTTTTTAGATCTCTACTGTGTATTAAATAGTAGGCATGCAGCTGGTACTGGATTTGCAAAAGTGAGTGGCTCATCCCTATTTTCAAATAGCTCAGTATCTAGTGAAGGAGACAGACATATAAACAATGCCATGGTGTTAGGGTTACATTATGCATGTGTATGTGTAAGTGGGAGATTATCAGAAGAAGAACTGTTTGAATTGAGGTTTGAGGGATGAATGAGAGTTTGCTTAATGAAACTAACTTCCCAGTGCTTCTACCAAACCAGGCAGCATTGATACAACAGAGGTCGCCTCCTCAAAGAAGCCTCCCACCCTGTGATAGTGGTGTGAGGGCACAGGAGTAGAAAATAGTCCTTTTCCAGGTTAGTGGAGAAATGCTAAATCTATAGCATTTGGATCTATCTTTTCAACACAATGAGCACCATAGTATTATCACCCTTTGGTATCCCATGTTCTCAGAGACTCCTCCATCTGTAAATGCCTAGGCCCAGCTGTTTTGTGAACAGCTTTTACAAGGCAAGATCAGGCTCAAGCAAAGCAATGAAGAAAGATGATCATCAAAGACCACAGAGCAGGCCTCAGGGGAAATAAAAGCCTGACTAAATATGAATTCACACAGAGATGGGATGTCACCAAGCTTGTGAGCCTGTCTGCTACTTCAGCCTCTCACTGGGGCTGAACACAAAGGAAGACTCAAATTAAAAATTAGTAGAACAAATAGGGAAATTTACCATCATACATTATAAAGAATATAACAGCCACATTTTATATGTTGCTAAATAAACTGTTGGGGACAGACTTTATGGAAAGTGCTGAAACATTCAACTCTGGAAGGAGGAGCACTTTATAACTATATGAATTATGTAATATATATGATTGATACTGTTGAGTAAATGTCCAAAATATCTTCTGTTATTGCTTTATACTTACTTTACTCAGAATCTTGTCTATATCTTCTCACTGTGTTTTGGCTTAAGCTGTTTCCCCTTGTTAACTGATCTTTCGAAATTCGAATTTTTCTGTTTCACAATAGAAACATTTATTTTCCTAATCTTTTTTTCAATTGTCCAAGTTTAACTATTGCATTGATCAGGACAAGTGCCATTATATAAAATTACCATAATTTTCAAGCACAGAGAATGTCAAGAAGACCAATCCCAAGTATTTCCTATCTTCTTTGTCTGCACAATAATCTAAAGCCAAGGTTCTTGTGTTATTTTCCCTAATGTCAGACCCCTTGATGTGTTGTCCTTTATGAATGGCCCAAATAGGTGACAGTATGAAGAACATTCATAGAACTAACTTCCAATTTTATTGCTTAAGAAATAGTAGCTTTCCATCCATTGTGACTGCATGTTCCCAGGTTGAGGTAGTAGGTTGTATAGTTTAGAATTACATCAAGGGAGATAACTGTACAGCCTCCTAGCTTTCCTTGGGTCTTGCACAAAGCAACATGCCAAGAACAAAGCATGATTCCTTCGGGCCTTTTTTCCCCCTAGGGAAGCCTATGAAAGGTAAGATTGGGTACAATTACTTTACTGGTATTTTAGAATTCAATTTTTGCTTAATTCTTGTACCCATACTGTATTTTCATGTTCTATTTCTTGAGGTTGAATTCTGTTTTACCAAAAATGGAAGACTGAGAAAATCAATATATCACTCATCCATTGTGACAATAATGCTGCATAATAATAACACAAAACCTCAGTGGTGTACAACAAGAAATATATATCTTGCTGTGGCTAAGAGACAGGCTGGACAGATTTTCTGTCTGATTCATTCTGGCTGTAAGCCAGAATGGGGTCACCTGGATGAAGAGACAATTCAGTTCTTCTCCATGTGTTACATCCTCCAAGAGGCTTCTCCTAGCACATTTTCATGATAAAAGCAGAAGAGCAAGGACAAAAACAAGCCAAATGGCTGGAGTATTTTGCAAGTTTCTGCCTGTTTTGTTTGCTAATATGTCATGATCAAAGGAAGTCACATGACCAAGGCTGGAGCTGTAGTGGGAGACACTACAAAGTTTCATGGCAAAGGGCATGAGCTGAGGAAGGCATGACAAATGGGAGCCATTTTTTGTAATCACATTGTACTTTCTTGAATTTCATCAAATGCAAGTAATTGCACACCCTCCACCTAGGAAGCTCCCAAGATCAAGAGCCATGTTTGTGAATTCACACTTCTGGTTTTAAGCCTAACTGGTCTTTGTATGAATGCTATTTATATCCCTGTTAATGAGACATGATCTAGTGAACTTCTTGGAAAACATGCCAAGAGACTGGAATGATAATAATGTGGGGATTGATTATATTAGAATATAAGACTTAGTCATTTCATAGTGATAAGCTATGTTATGAACTATGGGCATTTTGCCTGACTTGGACAGAACTCACACAATCTCCACAGAATACATGAGCAACGGACCAGCACTAGAATCTAAAAGTGTTGGCTAGAATGAGGTTGCTCCAAGGCCAGACGTGTTTTAGTGGAAATACAGACAGGTAGTCAGAAGGTACCTAATGAGGTTATTTAATTATTTTCCAGCATTTTAATATACAACATATATAAAAGATAATGATTTTATAGCTTCTAGCTATAGCTCACTCTAATCTACCTTTAAAAAATGAGATCCCAGTATTGTTACCATTGTGATTCCATGCTCAAATATTCTCACAGTCAGTTGCAGTGATTGTTGCTGTACTAACAGGTCAGGGATAACTAGCCCCAGTTTCATAATGAAACACAGCTGAAGGTTCAGGGTTAGTTTTAGGTCACTCTGAAAGTCTGCTCACAGAACTGGGGATAAGACTTTAAGTCTCCTGTACACTCTTCATTTGTTAGCTCATTCATTTATTCTTTGGAAAGGCCTGTGGCCTTGCTCTAAAAGATACTGTCATTACTTTGTCACATTTATTATGAGTTTGACGTGAATCATAGCTGTTACCTGTATCTGTGCTGGGTAAGAGTTTGTGTATTAAACATCTGTAGCCACTTGACATATAAGGACCTACTTAGTGCTGTTTATATATTTATAAAGTTTTTCTTTTACTCAAGTCAACTTCTTGTACAAGGAAATAAAGTTTTGTCTTTTGGGGGCATAAATTTGGGTAGTTTAATATAGTCATTCATCCTAAGGGCAATTTGGTAGTAAGGTTGTATCTACCAGAATTTAAATAATGCCCTGTTTGCTTTCACAATGGCTATTGTGTCTAGGGGGTCATACTCCTGTGTTTTTCAGCAAATATTCATGATAGGACAAAGAGTTTGTGAAAAGAGAGAGAGAGAGAGAAGAAAGAAAGAAAGAAAGAAAGAA